>JAZHYW010044308.1:0-119786 GCA_037355805.1 Ixodes ricinus | reverse complement strand
TTCGCACCAAAAAAGGAGCTTAAAAGAATCCCTTCATAGATTTTTCACGAAGATTTCTTTTAGTGGGTGCTTAAAAAACTTTTTAGGGCGCAAAATGCGGACAAGCCGAAGAACTCCTAAAGCCGGGGTCACACTGCTTATACATCATAGCAAAAAACAGTCTGCATACAGATGCCAACGCGAGTCACGGCGAGATCCGTGCTTCGAATGACCGCATGCCAATCAGTTCAAGGAGGAAACTTGGCAGGCGGCATTCGAACCACGGATATTGCGGTGACTCCTGTTTGCAGACTGTCTTTTCTATGATGTATGAGCAGCGTGACCCCGGCTTAAAGAGACTGTCCGGTCAAATTTCTTATTCAAGAAAGCGTTTAGACCTCTATTGTTAACGGCTGTAGGAGCATCTTCCACGACAAATCTGAATTTTGTGCGCTTCCCTAGACGAGTAATTGTATTTTAACCAAGCGTGCATAAACGGCGTTTTCCTCTTCCACCTTCAGAGAAGCGGAGAGTCTGACATAACATAACGCAGTGAACGCACCGAACTGAAGTGCACTTCGAATTTTGTCCTCCACGTGAGCGGTACGACGTGGTTAAGACTCTCGCTGCTGCGCTACACATTTTTTTCGTGAATGAAAGGGGACTCTCGTTGTGCGGTTGTCACGCTCCAGACTTTTCCGCGAGATTTAGTGTGGCGAGCAAAATAGAACACTGCGGTGCGTCGGGAACACTGTGTTCCCACGGAGGAATAAAGCATAGGGTTTGACAATTGCAAGCCTAGTGTGACGTCACATCAGGCTTGGGAATGCAGCCATTGATACTTGCAAAATTTGACATGGCGTTTCGTATAATTGTCCGTCATTGATTACACTACATTGGGGTGTCGTTTATTGGTATGAAAATGGCCTATGTTAATCATTAGGCTCCCGCCAGGTAACCACCACGAGATCTTAAGAACTTCAGGTTTTCACCGGACAATCCCTTTAAGAGTGCTTTCACGACCAGATATTTTTTTCAAAGCGTGGTATTGAGTCACTTTTTTCAGTAAAGTGCACATGTTTTGCAAAATACCACCGACGCAAATGTGTAAATCCACATTTATGCGCAAAGCTTTGTTGTGCGATGTCCTCTGTTTGCATGAATATACGTTTTCTGTTTCCTGTCGTTCTCAGTCACGTGGGCTCCGTGTCTGGTGTGCGGGACAAAAAAATAATAATAAAACATTTCAACCTGGAATATGCGAGATAATATAGGTGAGGCAAAACAAGAATATGTGACAATCACGCATTTTTCGTAAACACCTTCCAGTGTCGTGGAGAGGTCAAATCGACGTTTTACCGCATACCAGAAGTTACGACATTCAAGATGGCTGCGCCCTTGTTGAAAAGGTGTATACGGGTGAAAGGAGGGCATTGTTCGAGGTCGCGCGCTCGCGTCCGTGGCTCCAACAATAAAGCACCTTAATATCTACGAATTATATCAAGGGGCTTCATTCAACAACGCTGCGCAGCACTCCTGTGGTTGCAACACGCTCGCTTCTATAAAATGGAACTCGATTACCTCGATGTCTATTTTTTTCACAGTGTACAGGCGTAGCATGACACCCGCCTTGCATTCACGCAAGTCTAATACATTAAATATTCCAAGAATAAAAAAATAAGAATAATATATAACAAAACAAAAACTTCCGAGCTCTGCTTTAGAACCGCGTGACGGAGCTGCAATTGGTGGCTTTCAACGCAGCGCAATCGCAACGGAACGGACAGGAATTATTTTTCGGCCAGAGCGAATAAAGCCTTTTTCGCCAGCAAAAAAACAAGCCAACATTTCATCTGTTTTCGGTCGCAGTTCCACTGCTCATACATCCTACAACAGACACGAGCTCCAACATAAACGTTATTTAAAACGTTTCTCTGCCCTTTCTATTCTCCCGGTGTCAAGATGGCTGACTCTAGCTAATCAGAAATCTCGACAGGCTAGATACTCCGGTTCAAACGAACGCTGTGGAATCCGGTACTGGTTTTTCTCGTTTTCTCTGTTTCTTTTCGTGCGGCTGATAACACTCAGTTTGTATCCTAACGATGCCCGGCTTGCACCGACGTTATATCAGATGCCATTCTGGTGGCCCTGCTGCTGAAAGCGTACCTTTTACACAAAGTTACTAGAACGACTCAGTTGAGAAACTAACCCTTGAAACACGGACCGCTCGCGTCCACCAAGATCGATCTAGACACGATTACAGGTGCCGCCCTTTAGCGACGAGTCAAAACATGAAAGTTGCTTTATATACTCACTGAGAGATGCCGCTGCGGGATGGCACCACCAGCCCTTGCTCGACTCGACTGGACCGGTACGTGCAGCCGTGCAGTTCCCGGAGTGGCCGCTGCGGGAGAAATGGCGGCGTTGCAATCGCGTCTAGCTCGGTTCTCGAGTACATCGCGGAGCCACTTTTTCGAAGCAGGTCCCTATGGCAGTTTCACAACTAAGTTGTTTTATACTTCGTTTGAGCTGAAGTACATACGCAGCCGATGCTACAAGCGCGAGCATGTGGCCCTGAACACTGGTTGCACTCCACGAGCGCGTGTGCTTGGCAGGGGCACTGAAAGCCCAGAGCTCGCGCTTGTAACATCGGCTGCGTTTGGACCACGGTGTAGGTGAGAACTCTGTCCGTCGCGGAGTGACCAGATAGAGTGTTCTCAGGAGCCCATGCGCGCGCCCAACAGCCCGCGGCAAACTATCCCTGTTTCATACTTAGTGTGCAACGCTGTCAAAGCTACTGGCGCGAGCATGGGGATTGATCTTGTTGATCAGTTGCACGCGTTCTCGCGCAAACAAAACGATAGATGAAGCCACGCGCTCGCGCCAGTAGCTTTGACAACGTTGCACGCTAAGTATGAAACAGAGTATAGCATCGCCCGCTAAAAAAACTACGCACCGTAAAAAAAAAATTGTTGTTTTGGTATTTTTTAAGCAGCCGTCGTACGTCTGATGCCAGGGCAACGAGATATTTTATTTATGTTCTTTTCGCATTTGCGTCGTTTCGCCAGCGAGCGTCGCTAGTTCGCCACGGGCTGTTGGGCGCGTGCATGCGCTCGTGAGAGGACTTTATCTTGTCGATCGCGTCTCATTGTTTCTCGCGCCAGTGTCCTCGAATAAAGAGTATATATCTTACACCATGGTTTGAACTTAACACTGACAGGTCAAAATCACTTTTTTTACTATCCGAAGCGATTGAAAACGATGCCTGGACATTACCCTCAAAATTAAAAACTTGGGAACTCAGTATTTGTGAAGTATAAAAAATCAGCAGAACCCATCCTTTGGGAATGATTATCTACGTTAATGCGAATAGCATCAAACGGTGCGGAGTTATGCGTTCGTCAGGTGGCCGGCACACTCTAGATACGCCAGCCCACTCTTGAGGCGATTCTAAATTTGTTGACACTTTCACAGCCCAGCGCACGATCTCCGCAGCCCAGCACGTGCGTTTGTGTCACTTAGGAAGGCGAGCAAAGCACGCGCCATACGCACAAACACTCAAAATGGTACCGACCAGACTTTCTGGCGTCTCAGCTAGTCTCAACCAACGGTACTCTAAACGGTTGTTTATATCTTTACCATAGGACGCGCTTTACAGCGCTGTCACAGCTACCGGTGCAGCGCGCGTTCCATGCACGAGGGCTCATTCCGCTCTCGTGAGGCTGAGCACGGCTGCTACATCACCCTCCCGAGCGCGGGAGAGGGTGAGCTAGCGGCCGGCTCAGCCTCACGAGAGCGGAATGAGCCCTCGTGCATGGAACGCGCGCGCACCGGTAGCTGTGACAGCGCTGTAAAGCGCGTCCTATGGTAAAGATATAAACAACCGTTTAGAGTGCGTTGAATGACTGCCTTCATAGCTCTGTGGTTAGCGCGTCTGCCTGCTGATCAAAGGGTCAACGGTTTCGAATCCCAGCCGGCGCCGGTCTTTTTTATTTATTTATCGACCCGCGGCGTAAGAGGTTAGATAGCCAGATAGATAGATACATAGACGAAAAGAGCGTGAAGTAGCCAAAGAATGCTATTCGCATTAAAAGACAATTCTCAAATGCCGAATTTGAAGTTCCCGCGTGATCCGCGCCAGTGCAGTGACGTCAAGGATTGAGTCGTCCTGTAACTCGAGTCTCTCTCCAGGCTCCGAACCGTCCCAACCGGAAGTGTTGTGTTCTCCCGCATGCCGCGATCACCCGCGCTTTTCCGTGCGTGCCGCATATCGCTGTGAGCAGACGAAGCTTCACTTTCGAGTTTGAAGTTGTTTGGGGCCCTTTCAGGGCGCTCTCACATTCTTTGAAACGGTGCGAGGTCGAAGAGGACGCGCTGGGAACTTTGTTGAGCGACGTGAGGGCTCGATGTCGAGCCGGTGCTGCGTGAAAGGCTGCCCCGGCGAAGTCACAACCGAAGTACGCTGCACAGGTTCCCGAAGAATCCGCCAGAGAAGGCGGACTGGCTGCAATATCGAAGGACTACTGGATGGTTTCGGATCGAGGTCTTTTATTTATTCTCGATAATTGGTCGACGAGGATTATGAGATCAGCTGCAGGCGTCTCTAGAGCGTTGGGGGTTCAAAAGGTATAACTTGGTTGAGGCGTCTGTCATTCCGACGAACTTCCCGCAGCAGGTCACACATCACACGAAGCAAAACGTACAAGGCCTGAGCTGAGTCTACCAAACATAGAGAATTTCGTCCGATTCCTCAACTCCCGATCGTCCTCACTGCTACAGGTGCCGAGCACCGCCAGTGCTTTCCGAGGATGGATGAAAAGCCAGGAGGCGATATCACTTCCGGACTCCGATTTGTGAAAGGTCAAGGGAAAGGTCATAGTGAGTTCGCAATTCCGTTAAAGAGTATGTTTTACGAATGTTGTTATTAAATATTATAGAAATATTGCTTACAAAGCTTCTAAATTTCATAATCGATTACGCCACAAATAAAAAGAAGCGAGGAAGTGAAAAAGAGTGAGAGAAGGGCTCCAAAGGCAAAAAGGTGCGGAGAGAAATGTTTTTTCGCGTTGTAGTATTTTTCGTTTTGAATGTCCATGACTACAACTTGCATTGTTTTAGAGAAAAAAATAAATAAATACAATCTTTAGGGTGTCAATGTTTCCTTAAGCTGAATCAAAGTATAGTGACGTAGCTTTTACACCAGACACTTCGCACCACTGAGTTCGTCTTTCTCAGCAAGAGCAAGTAGAAACGACCACCAGCACGGTCCAATGGCGTCACTTGCAAGCCCTCTGAGGGCTTTCATGTGAAGTTCCCAGGTAACGACATCCATACTGCTCGGAGCCAATCAATACAACCGTGAGCGTAATCATTGAAGATTACGCTCACGAAGGAACGTAGTCGGTTAATCGGGGAATTAGTTGACTTAATGGGTATACCAATTTATCCGGTGGAGAAATTTAATCCCGACTGGTCTTACTTTAATTATAGTAACCTTTGCCTGTTTTAAAGCACCACGATATGCCCAAGTTTCACCAACTCGGTGGCAACATGCAACACCTTAGTATCCGCTTTGATTGCACTGCGTTTTGGATGATCACAAATAACGACACTCAGTGTCGTCATTTGTAATCTTCCGCAGTGCAGTTTAATCCAAGCATGAAAAACCAACTAGCCAAATTCCAAGCACAGTTAATATTCAGCTTAATTGCTGCACTTGCCACATTTTATCATATATGGCAGTTAAGATATCCCGAGTGAATGTCAATCATGCAAATTTACCAGCAAACGACACCTAAAAGAAAAAAAGAAATATTTCAAGAACATTTGTATTTGTAACTTCAGCAACCTTTAGTGGACGCCACTATCGGTCAAATATGGTGGTCTAAAACAGGTCGTGCCTTGCCATGTGTCGCTTTCAATCCTCCACGTTTCGAATCTGCGGCGATGTGCTGGCGTGGCGTGAGCGAGCTTCCAGGGGCTTGACTTTCTTCGAGGAAGCGAAAAAAGGACTGTCCACTGTCCTTCCATGGTTCTGATGAACATTAATAAACGCTGGAATGTCTGATTACCGCAGGTTGCGTTCAGAGCAACCTGGGTAACGAGCTGATAGTAGAGTTACTGACAGAGTAACCGGGACGACCATTCCATCGCGTTAACCACCCATAACATGTTATCACGGAATCCACGAGAGACAAGCAGAAATCGCGAAAGGACCTGTTCCGGCCAGTTCAGTGTTTTCCCGATAGGTGCCGCTCGTTTTGCTGGCGTCGCGACTCGCGACTCCAGCAAAACCTGAGACTATAGCCAAAGCTACAAACGCGAGCTGGCCCGCGGCTGTGGCTTTGAGCATAGCTTCCTCTATACACACAGAGCCTGGCAGTTCAACGACGGAGCCATACAGTGCCCGGTCGCAGATTTGGAACGCGAGGATCTGGCCTTAGCACAGGCATTTCTCGAGGATCCTGGACGTCAGCGCACAGCTTTTGCAGTGGCGAGGGACCCGAGACACACTTGTTCGCTCGGGAGAAGTGTGTTTCGGCGTCTCGACGCAGCAGGCCGCCCGTCACGTGGCTTTCCTCTCATCCGTTGTCTGACGCTGTGGCTTTTCTATTCAGGCGGCCGCTTTTCGTGACGATCTGCCAGACTTTGTCAGTATAGGGGAGTCCTGCTTTGGAGACTTGACTTTCTATAGCGAGAGCGCTCGAAGAACGTTTCAAAGCCTCGACATCGTGCTGTCGCACTAGTAGCATGACAGCAATCTCAGCTTAAAAATATATCTTTTTTTGCCTGAGACATAATTTGTGTTATATTGCAAAATACATAAAAGCGATCTCAAACTGCGAAAGGCTGGTGATTGTACACACCAACTCGCGGCCACAAGAGCTGAAGCCGCGGACAAAATACACCATCCAAAGATAGTTCTGGAAACACTGTCTGAAGCGTGTTTCGTCCTGTGTGACTTGTCACATCGGTGACACGAAACCTGTGTCCAGACGGTGTATAGCATACATATGTACTGGAGTAAACATACTTCAAACATGATCTTGTCAACGAGACAATTCTGTCGTCGTGTCTGCAGACCGTGTCCTTTACAGCGGAGCTGTTAAGGGGTAGTTTCCCAAGGATCGTGTCCGTCCGCACAGAAATGTCGACACAAAACTCTGGTTGCCACGGTCGCTCATAGATGGCGGTAGCTGCCCAGAGTGTTGTGTTTTCCGGTTGTCCGCTTCGCCGCCGTCGCTCATAGATGGCACAACCTTTCGAGCCTTTCCACTCTGGCTTGCCGACTTGCGGCCGGCCATTACTTCATTTCCACCACAATTCAGTTTCGCTTGTCTTCCTCTTCACCAAAGTGGAAAGGCTAAAAGTTTTTTTATAACATATTAGCAGTGTGAGCGCGGCTTCGTTTGCAACTGAGAAACGTTGGATTGCATACTCCGTTTCCCCTTACGATAGTCCGCAGCGGACTCTACGAGTCATGCGGGCGATTCCCCCGCTGTGAAAGATTTAAGCCTATCCCACATGGTGCGTTTTTCCGGGCGTCTAGACGCGCGTCTCGGCTTAACGGCGCGCGCTAAGCCGAGACGCGTGCGCCCGGTCAAACCACACGCAGCGCTACCGGGCAGCGCTCGCGTCTGCGTTTCGAGCGTCTGCCCAACGTAGCCAGACGCGCTTAAGAAACAAAAGCAAATTTTAAATAGAAATCGCGCGTTAAATGATGGCTACATGCCGTAATTTTAATTTTAGTAATAGAAGCACGCATTTTATTACAGCAATCGCAATGAACCTCAATTTCACTCATTTTCATCCTTTTTAGTGCGTGCGTCTCATCCACCTTTCGATGCGCCATGGGCATCACCATCGCCCCGCCAAAACATTTACAGCTGGCCGCTGCAGAGGTTGCGTTGTTGCGGTTGTTGCCGGTACCTCATTCACACGACCGTAAAGGTACCTGTAGCTAAGGGACTTTTATTCTCTGCTGCCAATCAATTAACGATCTTCCGCTCGTGGCTTGTGCTCGCGACCCAAGAGCACCGGGCTGATTCGCCGATAGCAAACCTATGTTAAAGGTACAGTACCTTTATGTTGACCGTGTGAATGGGGTATTAGTGTCCTTGTATTCTTTACAATTCGCACTGCCAGAGTGCAGGATGCTTTTTGTACTTCAGCTGGCTCTCTCTGTTCCGCTAAAGGAGCGTCAGCCTCTCCCGCGGAGCGGGGAGGAGTCCCTGGATTTGTGCAAAAGGTATGGTAAACTGAGATCCGCGGGGGAAAAGGACGTAACTACCCATGTTCGCCCTGCTGCGAGCGTTGGCGGGTCCTATAAGAGCCGTCTTTATTTAAGGCCGCGGGCGTGCGATTCTGTAAACTCGCGCGCGCGGGTGTGCGTGCGCGCGTGCGCTCTGCCTTGGAATGGCACAGGGCTAGTTACCCGTTTTGTATGTGTATCTTCCTATTTTGAGTGTTTGTATTTATTTTCCATTCCCGTATGCCTTTCCCTACTTGGCGGCGGGCTAGCAGGCGCACCTGCGTAAGGAACCTTTCTGCCTAGCCTTGCACGCTGCCGAGTGGGTATCGCAATCTGTGCAAATCAAAATTCTTATTATTATGATCGCCTTTGTCGCAAGGTCCGTAGCGAAAACTACAGTCCTACAGTGGCGAAAACAGTGGAGAAAATTCAAACGCTCCTTGCAACTGAGTGAACACGGCCGTTCATTGGTTGTCGCATTCTGGACGCAGCGCGAGACGCCACGCCTGGACGCAAAATATCTGGCTCCTCCAGATACGCCGAATGCGCCAAAACGCTGCGTTTCGTCCCGGCGCCGGAAGCGACGTCAAAGCGCAGGCGCAGACGCGACGCAGACGCGGAGAAAAGCGCGCCATGTGGGCTAGCCGTTACGCGACTACGCGGTCCGCGTGTTGCAGCGCCCCTCCCAAAATGCCACGTGACACCCACCCTTCGTCGGGTTGTCTCCAATGGCTCGTAGCGTCCGCGGCGGACCGAGGTTTATCGAGCATCTTGAAACGCTGGAAAAGCGAGTGAACTGCGATAGGTACAAAGTTCAGTTACACGGTGATTTTAACTTTCCCGGAATGGATTGGTCATTGGGCGTTGTAAGGAGTGGTGATTTCATCGCGTCAAATAAGGCAGCTGGGTTGCTTTTGTCTTATACATTTTGTGGGCTGAATCAGCTTAAAAGTTTCGAGAACTCCGCGGGTAATGTTCCTGACCTGTTATCAAATATTCCGATGGAATCAATTAGTACTGTTTCGATCCCTCGAGTACAAATGGATAGATGTCATCGACCTCTCAAGGTTCAGATATGGCTTCCAAGAAAGTTGCACGTATCGAACAGACCCTCCGTAGGGAGTACTAGACACCTTACCCTCCGCTAACTGTTACCCCGAAGGAGATAATTGGGGAATGTGGGGAATGTAACCTTCATAATTATACCTGGAGCGATGTTCTTGCATTAGATGGTACCGATCTCGCAACAGAAGCGTTTACTTCAGTTTTGCAAGACGTGATTAGCATTTCTTATTCCAAAGCGGATTTGTCAACTTTCTATTTACTTGGACTGGTTTTCCGATCAATTAAAAATGTACCTTCAGAAAAAAAATCATTTTAGTACATTTAAGAAAAAGAAAAATAAGGCTCTAGCTTTAGGTACGTTAAATTTTGTATTTATCGTGTTCTTGCCAAAAAATTGTGCTCGCGCGATAAACAGATACATCTTGATGATGTCGAGCGCAGTCTGAACCGCCGCCCAAAACATTTCTGGAAGTTTGTAAAACATCACTCTCCTAATAGTGCACATGAAATTTCACTGCGGGATTGTTTGATAGAAACATTAAGTATCTTTTCGTCCACACCAGAGGTGGCAGATTGTATTTCGGATTATTTTAGTTGATACTACGATTGATCAGTCAATTATTCAGCCAATTGACATAGATGTAAACTCTCAGGCTGTTTTATCGAGTTTAGGTGGATACGGATGAAATTGAGGAAGATATAAAAATCCTTAAACCTACGTTGTCTACTGGGGTATATAGTATTCGAACTTTATAATCAAAGGTTGTGGTGACTTGTTTGCACTTATTTTGAAACACATTTTTGGCCTGTCACTTTTCTCTGGTGTGTTTCCATCGTTACGGAAGAAGCTAGCTGTCGCGCCAATATTGAAGAGGGTTCGATCCATCGGTTGTCAGTAATCATCGGCCTGTTTCTTTACTGTGCGGGTTTTCTGATGTGTTTGAGAAAGTTATTCACAAACGTATAGCCTATTACTTTTATCAATAGTTAACGGCTTCGCAGAATCAGGTTTTACGGGACGGTCAGTTGAAACCAACTTGTGCGATTCCTTTTACACTTCACTCCACCAATTGTTACGAAAGAAAACAGTTAGATGCTATTTATTTTGATAAGTCGAAAGCATTCGACAAACTTGATCATGAGCAATTGTTCCACAAATTATCGTTATACGCTTGTTGTTCTGAACCACTTCTCTTGTATCGGAGCTATTTGTCATGTCGTACCAATCATGTTCCAATTTCTAGTGTGCATTTTACACTATTTTGCTTAACTTTAGGTGTCCCCCATGGATCTGTATTTGGGCCTCTACTGTTTCCGATATTTTTTAACGATACAGCGTCATGTGTCAAAATTGCTAGAGCTCTTACTGTTTGCGGATGATATTAAGATTTTTATGCGCGTTGATACTCCTCTTGATTGCAACGCAATGCTCTTTAGGACGACGTGAATAACATACTACCGTGGTCTCTGGCGAATAATTTGCTTCTAAATCCTACCAAAACGAAGGTTCATTCTGTGAGCAGACGACTCCAGGCTGTTATGCGCTTTACTTACTCTTTGGGAGAAACTCCATTCGAACGCGTAACTGTAATGGAAGATCTCCGGCGTGTGCCTTGATAGTGCGTTGTCATTCCATGCTCATGTTTCTTTTATTGTCGACCGTGCATGAAAACTCTCGGTATTATATCTCGTACAACTCAAATGTTCAGACACCCCGCTTGTATGATTCGTATTATTTCGTGCTTTAGTTCGTTCACGGCTAGAATTCGCCTCAGTGGTTTGGAATTCTCTAACACGCAGACAACCTCTAAACGTTAAATCGCTGCAAAAAAGAAAAAAAACTAGTATTTTTATTTTGGTGAAGAAGGAAGACCAGCGAAGCTGTACTATGGTGGGAATGAAGTAATGGCCGGCCGGAAGTCGGCAAAGCCAGAGTGGAAAGTCTGGAGAGGTCGCCGCCATCTATGGGCGACGGAGGTAGCTATCCAGAGTTTAGTGTCATCATTTGTTTGCTGATGGACACGATACTGGAGAAACTAGCCCTTAACAGCTCCGCTGTAAAACAAAATGATACGCATTGTATATGATAGACACTTTCAGCGTCGCCTTCATTATGATTACGAATTTCTTCTTAATAGTGTTTTACTTAGGCCTCTGTCAAATAGAAGATTCGAGAGTGATTTTATATATATATATATATATATATTTTCTTAACAGGATGCTAAATGGTTGGATCGATGCTAACCTACTTCTGAGTTCTGTCGATTTTCATGTTCCTCGTCGCGTTACCAGAAATATTACTGTCTTTTAAGTTCAATCTATTTTCTGAGCTCTCACCAGTGTCCCGTATGCAAATTTCATTGAATAAAATCGCATCCTCTAGCTCGGGCATTTTCACGGATTCTTCAGTTTTTCGCCGGGACTTGGAGAGTCTTACTGAAAGTTGAAACTGTAGCATATTTTGTGCGAAGTACGTGTGCCCACTATTCGTAGAACACGTTAATTTGTGAATTTGATGCTGTGCGTGTGTTGGGTTTCTTTTTATCTTCTTGTGTGCGCCAATGCGGAGACCCGCGTGGTTGCTCTGGTCACATAAAGTAAACATTATTCTTATTCTTATTATTATTATTACAGCGGAGCTGTTAACGACTAGTTTCCCCAGGATCGTGTCCCCCGCAAAGAAATGAGACACCGAACTCTGGACACCTACGCGCCCTCTATGGGCGACGGCGGCAAGCCACGTATCTGATTGCCGCCGTCGCTCATAGATGGCGGCTCATAGGCGGCGGAAGGTGAAACAGAGCATGATAGATTCGATAGATTTCTGCGTTCTCGGTGTCTGACTTCCATTGCAAATTCGAAGAGTAGTTTTTTTTTTTTTCGGGGTTTATTTTGTTGTGGGGATTTGGTGTTTCTCGGAGTGAATTTTGGGCGTCGGATAAAAAGATTGAGTAGTATGCGGTCTTATTTGTAAGGAAACCGGACACGGACACAAGATTCCCCAGCTTCCAGGGAACATGCGCGTACGCCGACTATTTGGATATGCTTCCGGTACCGATGAGAGAAGGATACGAGATAAAGGACGGAGGTTCCCGAAGAAGCCTCGCGGACTTTTCCAGTGTAGGTTGTGAATTCTTTCCAGGTCAGCGCAAAATAGAGCTGAAGTTAAAGATTTCTTCCGGGGGAGCGAGGATTTCCCCGGGTTTCTGGGTTTCGGTTTTCCCCGCATTTGAAAATACCAGCTCGAAGTTAATTTTCGGTTTTTTCTTCTTGTTTTTTTTTGTGTGTGTACGCCGAAGACGCGGAACCCTAGGTACCGTGTGTTCTGAATAAAAACCACGGACTATACACGTTGAAACGTTTAAATTTTAGGCGGTGCGGACTATACCACGATTCTTTTTTTTTTTAGATCGTTCTTTATGACGAGACGTGACAAGTTTTGAGTTGGAGAGTATGATGATTTATGTATGACAGAAGCTTTTTTGTGAGTTAATAGAGTGGGCACTTGTCAAGGTGCCTGCTCTATTGCATGTACGATAATCTTTTTTTACGTGCGAACCAGGTGGGACTATCTAAGAAATGTCAAGCCGAGGTTTCTTTTTGTGGGCTATAGACCGACTGCGGTTTATAATCCGGAAAAGACGGTATCAGAGTCTCTAGACCATAGGTGCCGTGAAACGCGTTCTGAGCATGCGCAGGATCTCTCTTTTGATAGGGCAGGGCAATTGATCGCCTTCCGATTAATCAGTTAATGCACATATATATATCATATATATATATATATATATATATATATATATATATATATATATCGGGCGTTTCACGAAAGGTGGAGAAATTCGATATTGCGAAAACTACGCGTCGCAACAAAAAAAGGCTTGCGTCGTTTTGGTCCAGGGCCAGAGGCCTATTTAGGAAAATTATTAAAGTCCGAGATAATTAGATTGTTAAGTATTTTTGCGTAATTAACTTTTTTAATATTGTGTTTAAGGGCATGGTTTCAATTAGAAAATTGCTCAGCATCATCCAGAAAACACTAAATCAACAAATTGCAGAACGATAGAAGGTACGCGAAGCATTTTACGGTTTTCTGAAAAACCGCACAAATTCGACGGGTTTTTAAGTTTCGGTTTGCTATCGGAGCGCATCTCGGCCCCGGCGGCACCGCGTCCCGTGGAGAGATAGTGCAACAAACCTCTGCTGCGCTGTCATCGCGCGACGCAGCAGAGGTTGGTTGCACTATCTCTCCACGGGGCACGGTGCCGCCGGGGCCGAGATGCGCTCCGATAGCAAACCGAAACTTAAAAGCCCGTCGAATTTGTGCGGTCTTTCAGAAAGCTGTAATATGCTTCGCGTGCCTTCTATCGTTCTGCAACTTGTTGATTTGGTGTTTTCTGATGATGCTGATCAATTTTCTAATTGAGACCATGCCCTTAAACGCAATATTAAAATAGTTAATTACGCAAAAATAATTAACAACCTAATTATCTCGGACTTTAATAATTTTTCTAAATAGGCCCCTGGCCAAGGACTAAAACGACACAAGCCTTTTTCAGTTGTGACGCGTAGTTTTCGCAATATCGAATTTGTCCACCTTCTCGTGAAAAACCCTACTATGTATATTATATAGATATATATATATATATATTTTTTTTATTAGCTAAGCGGCTTGGTTTTTGAGTTGAAATATCCAGGAAAGACAAAATGCCTGGGATAAACAAAAGCAACGTGAACGACGGAAAAGACGAGAAAAGGATGTTATCGTCCTTTCCATCGTTCTTTAACACCGTAACATTACCAGCACGCTCAAATTCTTCGAGTAAAAATGCTTGCTTTACTACTTGGGACGAATGTGACATGCTGCACTGCTGCATTCCACAGTTAGGCACTTTAGCATTCCCTACGATTGTCATCTAGAGTGAATATGATGCCTAATATTTAAGTTTTGTTTTTTACCTTTTTTTCGTCTTCTGTTTTTTTGTGACACAACAAATAGTTTGATATGAGACTGTAGACTTTGTCATTAGGAACATAATAAAAATATAACAACGTGTAGCATTCACTTTTTATATATATATATATATTTTTTGCCCGAAAATTGACGGAACCGTTAAATATATTAATTGATCAATTCAAAGCTCGCGATTAATCGGGCTCAATTCTTTAATCAGCGCACAGCCTTATCCATTTCTGGAATATCAGAAGCCACGCATGCGTCCAGAGCCATATGACACGGCATCTTTTGCCTGGTTCATAAGTGCTGGAAAGCTGCATAGCACCTCAATACTCCATCGCCGTACGCACAAAAAAAAAAATACTCGTCGTGCAAGGACGTAGGGAGGGGATCATGACCCTTCGCATCCACAGGCCACGAAGACAGGCATTTAACGCCGTTCGACCTCCGACGTGTTCTCCTTGAGCGCGCTTCCTACCGCCAACCTGTTGGTTCCGCTTTCGTCCTTTTGAAAGGTCCAGTTTCCCGCCTATCCGTGGCGTCACGGGCCGAAACCGGTTGCCCAGAGATGGGTTTCGCCACACCGCCGACAGATGGCATAGCGCTCCTGCGGTCGTCGAAGCCCCGCGTGAAACTTGCTGTATGCGTCGCACGAGGGCGCTCGTCGCTTTCTGGTCTCTCGGGGGCGGTGAAGGAAGATGATGGTACATCCAGCCGCGCTCGCACCGCTAATAGATCACACAAAAGACAGTATGCAGACATGCTCGGAGCATGTATGAAGCGGACATGCCTAGAAAATGATCCAGTCGTGTCGGCGGATAATTATGTCATCATGACTGCGGCGAACACAACGCCATTTTATTTGAATTATGAATGAGCTGTTTGACTGCGACTTCAGACCTTCGAAGGGTGGAACAATCTGAGAGAAGGTTGGACGAATAATGGTTGTAATCCAGTGCCGGGTTAAGTATTTCTGAAAAGTGCTCTAAGTAATGTACAAAGTAAACGAGAGGTTATGTACTTCAAGTAAAGTAGTAAGTACACAAGTAAAGTAGTAAGTACAATAGTATTTTAAGTACAATAAACTTAAAGTACGTCCCAACACTGTTGTGATCACGGGAAGGATTGGCCGCAAATTTAATTAAGCTGGTTTAAAGCACGTACTATAGCGCTAGATATATTATTTGGGCGCAAGAAACCGCCCGACGTAAATGGATCAACCGCCATGGATCCATCCATCCTTTCGTGTCGGAGCCTGACTTCGTCTATAATCCCATGGGGCCTATTATAGGCACTAAATTTAATCGGGACAGCTGTCCTAAACATAAATAGGTCCTACGGTTTTGTATCTCCCTCGAGCGCACAAATGACCAATCGCGATCATCTGCAGAGAAACCTGGCGAATATGCCAAGACAGAAACAAAATTTTACCGAAATATAAGCTGATAATTTTGTCCACGTGCTCTAGTTGCTCGAGGCTCGACTTCTGCGTCAAACAATTTCTCGTCGCCTCGTGGTTCGCCGATCTCTGTGATTGGATCTTTGTGATTTGTCTGTTTGAATGATCCCAGTGTGGTCAGGCTCCCGTGGTTTGTCTCTGTGATTGGGTTTCCGAGCCTGGGCTTCCCTGATTGGTACCACCGATCAAACCTACGTGATTGAGTACCCGTAATTGAGCCGTTCTGACTGGGTAACTGCGATTGGCCTATGCGCTTTTCAATAGTACTGGGTTTCTGTGATTGCGTCTCTAGTGATCGGTATTAACGATTGAGCCCTTTGTAATTGCGCATCTGTAGCTATCTGTTTCTAGCTGAGTCTTTAATGACTAAGCAGCTGTGATTGACTCTTGTGGTTAGTAATATGATTGGGTCTCTACGACTCGATTTCTACGATTGGAATCCACGATCGAGCTGACCTAATTACGCATCCACACAGGTTCTTCGTGATTTGACCTGTGAGTGAGAAGCTTAAAATTGCTTTACATGACTAGGCCCCAGAGTCTGGGTCTTAGGGAAGGACCTACGTGATCAGGTCTACGTGGGTGCGTCTCTGTCATGAAATTTGACCCCGTTCTGAGAGGAAGAAGACCCGAGATGTGCTTCCACTTCTAAAGCGTGTACGACTACAGATGTCCGCGAAATTTCTGAAAATAAACAAACATTAAGGTCCCTCCCGCCAAGCGTGGGTGCTTGACCCCATTCCAGATCGCCTGGATTCAGGAAACGTCGTGCGAGAAACGGCAGAATACGTAATCGACTCTATTTGAAAGGGAAAACGCTGCTCTTCTTCGACTTGTTTACTTGGGAGCTAGTTCGCGATATAAAACAAAACAAAAAAAATTGCAAATCATGATATTTGTTTTGCGGACCGTGACTAAGTGGTGGGTGCTCCACATTTCTTACGTCCTTATTGAGAAACATGACAGCAAGCGCACTGATCAAGTTCAAGTTTATCATTAGGGAGTTTTAGTAGATCCTTCCGATAGCTCCGATAACGATACCCGATGCTCCCCCGACGACTTTGCACATACATCGTATCATTATCGACCTTCAGTAGATCGTTCTGATAACTCCGATAACAATACCCGATACTCCGCTGACGCCTTTACGCATGGAGTCGTATCGTTATCGGGTATCGGTATCGGACGTGTCGAAACTATTCACTAAGACTCCCTATGGACGGCAGCGTAGAATTGTCGGTTATCGTATGTTATATCAGCAGACAGGTTTTTATTTCTAGGATTTTCAGGCTAAGAATTTCCAAACTTCCAACTTGTCCTTAGCCGAAGTTGAGTCATCTTGTTTTCAATTAGCGAGCTTCATATTTGCAAACATGTCAAATGTGCAGTATTCAGGGAAAGGATGAGAGGGGGGGGGGGGCACAAGAGAAACTTCGGTATCGCAAAGTTAATAAGAACAATGGAGCTGGGGTCATTTTATGACCAACAGAAGCGTACAAGTGTAGCAGCAGCAAGCAACACCAACCTGTACAGTTCACGCACCACCAAACTTCAAAACCCAACACAAAGCAAAAAAAAAAAAAGTTGTTTTGCGATTGTTGGTGCGGTTTAGACAACCTCGCGGTCTCCTAAATTCCAGGGGGCCGCCAAAGTTCTCGTCAGCGGACCAGTAATTCGGTTGCGGATAGCGACAGCCAGCTGCAGCTCGTAAACTGGAACTACCGCGGGAGTGTGTGTGAGCTCTATACATTCTACTAGACGAAACCCAGCCGCGGCGAATGGACACTTTGCTTCGTGTCTTTCTTCGGGCCGTATCCTTCTTGTCCACGTCAGTTATGTGCTTCTTTCTCCGCGTGCGAGTGCAGCCCGCACAGATGCCCTCGTTCTGCGCGATTGTACTGTTTTCTGCTCTATTGTGTCCGTGTGTGTCTCTCTGAATGTGTGTCTTTGTGCGCCTGCGTCCGTACGTATACACGCGTGTAAGGTTGTCAACGTGTGCTTGTGCGCGGACATGAGGTCTCTGTGCGAGCGCACGTTGCGTGTTCAGGATCGTTTGTGTTGTTTGCGGTAATTCGCGTAATTCTTAATTGTTTAGGCTGGCGAGTGGGCGATTTTCAGTCCCATAATCTTGTGCGCGATATGAACTATGAACTACTAACCCAATGAAGAACCCTCACGATTCAAAGAAAGATTCCCTGAGCTTACCTCTAAAGGCCGGTTCACGCCATTGCGTTTGCTTACGACCGAGTTCTTGTGATCTCTGACGACGAGAGATAAGCCGGCGCGCTGGCGTCGTCTATGAGGTGGCCCTAGAAATTAATTTCACTAGAGCGAAGATTTTCCGATATTTGCGAGATCAAATATATGTACTATCTACGAAAAACTGACGCTTATAACATTGTCATAGGTTTTAAAGGAAAAAAAAAGTTATGATGAGAAAAAAAAAGGAAATAAACGGAAATCGCGAGGGTTTCACGGCTGCCCGATGGATGGCGCCAGTGTGCTATCTCGTCATAAGAGATCACACGGGGTTATAACTGTTGTAGGGTTCCGTGTTTTCAAATAAATGCCCCCCCCCCCCACACACACAGACAAAATCCGAAAAACATTTGTTGGTAAATTACTGTCAATTCGGATTTTCCCGGCAAACTCCGCATGTCAAGTTCACAGCAAAAAAAAAAAAAAAAAAAAGTTAGACGGCGTTAAACGATTGCATTTTATAAGAGCACAAGGTCAGTTGTCCTGAGGAGATTCCACTTCATTTTCCTTTGAAGGAAACTGAAGTTTCTGTTTAGGAGTGCCGAAAAGGCAGCCAGCGCTTGGTGTACGGGCGCCTGCTTTTTGATTGCCCCAGGCACTCGGGCGTGTTGACATTAAGGCAATAAACACTTTGACTTTGACGTCTAGAACTAGTACTGACAAAAGGGGTTTGCCTTTTAGCACGTCGAGGTTCCTTCAGGACAACTGGTCATGGTAAGCGTACCTCATTTTTTTTAACAAAAGTAAACAGTAAAATAACCTCTGAATCAAAAAGAAAATTGGGAATCTAACAAAAATAAACTCCGATAAACCCGAAATTTTCGGAGAAAAAAAAAAAAACTCCGAAAACACTTTCCAAATTGTACGAGAAATAAAATCCGAAAACACGAACTCCTAGTTATAAGGCACTCGGTTGTAAGCTTTCGAAAGTGTGCGAGCGAGTCTTAATTGTTGGAAAGCGCAAAATGTGCCGCTCTCCACAGCGAAGCTTTTGTTTTGATTGCCATTACTCATCAAAGATATTTTAGTCAATTCTTATTTGGGGTTGGGGTCAGTGACATCGTTGGCGCGTTTATGTCGCAACAAATGTGGCAATCGCGCGCCCGCGGCATTAGGGGAAGTCCTACCTGCACGCAAACTTCCTTATGAGATATACTCAATCAAATCTGTCACGACTGATTCAAACGAGTACATTTTCGACAATGGCTCACAATATTTTTTACGAAAAAAAAACTCTATTATATATGCATTTCATTGTTTTGTCTCAATCTGCACGCAGAAAATTTCTTATCCAAAACGCGAGAAACGAAGAAACGAGCAGAAATAATGCACAAACGATCCGCAAGAAAAAAAAAAAAAAAACACGTACGTATCGCGAAACTATGTAAGAGAATGCACACGATAAACGGCATTCCCCAACGCGAGTGTTTCACATTCTGTAAGCGGTTTCTCCGAGTCGTCGTGAACGTCCGGCCGCGGGCCTCCCAACGCGCCTCATCCTTTTCATCGCGCGCAGCGCAGTTGCGCAGCTTACCCAATACCATCTACAGAAGACAAGGCCTGAGCCTCCCCCCCCCCCCCCCAAAAAAAAAAAGATATAAATAAAAAAGACATGTCATTACTAGTTGATTTATGCAGCGCCGCCTAACTTTTGTCTCGTCGAGCTTCGGCCTGCTTCGCCGCTTGAGGTGGGTTTGGGTTCCACCAATAATGACGTCATGCGCAGGCCTTGTCTTCTAGGCGGTGTTGCCTTACCCAACCGCGAATCTGCGACATTGTTGGAAGCCCTATATACCGACGCACGCCGGCGCACGTCGCTCGCACCGTAGAGAGACTTTGCAAGCGTCGCCGCCGCCACCGCCGCCGCAGCGAGGAATTGCGTAAGTCGCGGCAGCAGCGGCTGCAGTGAGGGCAGGAGCCCCACACTAAAGACACTAATGCCTCTTCGCATCCCCTGGGCGAAGCATCGTCTCGAATGACCAACGAGATGGAATGCGAATGCCCGGAATCCAGCGCGGCGGCTATTGTCTCGCAGCGCGAGAACGCCTCTGCATTGTCTACGGCGGCCCGGCGTCGTGGCGGGGAGTGTACGTGGATCCGAGGAAATGTCAGAGCGTCCCCCCGAGGGCGAGCGGGGGACCGAGACCCGTGTCTCGTGAGCGTTCTGTGACAGGCGTGTATCGTTAGAGGGTCTAGGCGTTTTTTTTTCCCTCGATTTTTATTGCTCGCATGAACGGGCGTTGTTCATGTAGGGTGAAAGCCGGCAATGAGTGGAAGGATGCGCGTAGAAATCGTTTAACTTATGAGTACTTATAACTTGGGACAGTATGAGAGAGTTTGCTCGTGCCAGTGTGTCTGCTCTTGAAGACTGCGATCAGAACGGATGTTGGCGCTATAAAGATATCGAAAGATATAGCAGAAATGCAACGCAAGGAATTTCTAGTCACAACGTTTCTACTTAATGTATTTTTCTAGGACAAGATAAACGTGACGGCAAGCAGAAGAACATTTGCAAGCAGACACGCTTCAAAAGCATAGTCTAGCCACGGCTACTGTATGTAAATAAACCTTTTCTTGGTGAACCATTCCGGCACCCGGGGCATGCGAAATGCTTGAGCATCAGACGATTAAAACACACAGCAGCAAGATGACGTCACACAGTTGCCGTACTTAAAAACGGGCAGATACTATTTTTCAAGATTACATCTTCCTCTTTCGGATGTTTGCGGGGCGTTTTCTTGCCACGCCAGAGAAAGGAATTTACATAAAAAACTTTCAGCCTCTCCACTCTGGTGAAGAAGGAAGACCAGCGGAGCTGTACAATGGAAAGTAATGGCCGACCGCAAGTCGGCAAGCCAGAGTGGAAAGGCTGCCGCCATCTATGAGCGACGACGGCAACCAGATACGTGGCTTGCCGCCGTCGCTCACAGATGCGGTGCAATGTTACTTTATTAACTAGGGCCACTCAATTTTGATTTTATTAGGAATGACAAAAAGAATGTTTCGAGAGTAGGAAATGATATGCTCGAGTGAATGGAAATGTTTTTGTTTTGGACACTCAAAAGAACTTACCGTTATATTTATTGATCTTAACATAGAACCACGTCACACAAAATACCTTTCAGTATTTTCTTACGGCGCATATTTCTTTCACCTCGTCTTTCCAGCAATTTCATCTTTGTTCTATTTATGAGTACTTTTAACTTATTTATTTTTTATTTTTAGTCGACGAAGGATCTAGCTCGGTGAAGTCGAGTGCGAGATACGGGCACTCGAAACGCCCGGCGCGTAGTATACGATCCGACCACGCTGAATTGTGTCGGTGGAGACTCCGACGAGTCGTGCGGCGCGTAAGAGGCTTCCTCGCGCACGTCGCTAATAGTCGCTGGGAACGATAGCCTCCTCTATACTGACAAAGCCTGGCAGATCGCCACGAGAAGCGGCCGCCGAAATGGAAAAGGTGGAGCGGCAGACAACGGATGAGAGGAGAGCCACGTGCCTGGCGCCCTGCTGCGGCGAGACGCCGAAACACACTTCTCCCGAGCCAGCAAGTGTGTTTCGGGTCCTCGCCGCTGCAAACGCTGTGCGCTGACGTCCAGGTTCCCCGAGAAATGGCTCTTTGATGCTCTGTGCTACCAGATTCTCGCGCTCCAAATCTGCGACCCGGCACTCTATGGCTCCGTCATGAAACTGCCAGGATTTGTGAGTATAGAGGAGGCTGTGAAAACTTAAGAAACTTGGGGCGTGCTTTATTAAGTTCACGCTTGCCGCGCATTGGCCGCTGAGCAGTAATAAGATGTTCAAGACTTCCTGTATTGCGTAAGCTGTCATTGTCTGTATCGCCCTTACTGCAGAACTAATGAACAGATCCATTTTAATTCCGTATGATATAACACCTTCCACAATAATTTTCAGTTTATTTTTTGAATAGCAAACCAAATCAGATATGAAGTTAATCAGCAACTACACATTTAATAAAACAAACTAAAATTCTTCTATATTTTTAACGAAAACAGATTTACTCGAAACGATGACCGAAATGCAGTCGGTAATATCAAATTTGAAAACGAAATACCAAATAGGACACACAAAAAGTTTCAACAAATTACTAAAAAAACATTAAACAAAAAAACGAGACAGCGGTAAGGCACACGTGCAACATGGCGACGTCCGATCAAATCGCTCAAAATCGCAGGCTTGGCGTAGCAACCAATCTCGATGCGAACGAAGTAGGTCTGTGGGACACGTAAATACATCGTTCCAACAACCGCACTCAGTCTTTCTTGGGAAGGAAGGTTCGAACTTTTCGTAGCGGCACACAAGCCGGATCCCTCGACGGAAACTACATAGTTTCCGTCGACAGAATGATACGAGGTGCCGATCGGACTTCACGGTGAATCGCTTCGCCAGGCGAAGAACAGGAAACAAACCAGCTTTCGTCGCTATGCAACCTTGATAAAAAAAAAAATAATAAAAAAAGCGAGACCAATCAGTGATGCCCTGTTCGTGCCATCTTTGCTTCGGACGAGCAGGGGCGAACAAGGTCGTCTGCTTGCTTAGGTTTGCGGCGCCGATATATCCGGCCAGCATGAGCACTGGTTTCAATGATGAAGCAATCGTTTCCTCTCATTTTCTTCGTGCGGGTCCACTTCTTGAGTCTGGAGTTTTTGTACAATGTATCACCGCCGCCGGGCGGCTACGACGCAAAGTGGCGCGGAATTTTTGTTTCCTAATGGGGGGGGGGGAGGGGATATAGTATAAAATGAGAAGGGTTAGAAATGCACTTTCGTGTTCAAATACCCGTAATCAGATACCCGAGAAATCGCAAATAATAATGGTTTATTATGTCATTCAGCTTTTCCCGTTGCAATTGACCTAGCTTATACAAGTTCATTAACTATTCGAGTATCCGAAAAGTGAACGGTCAGATGTCTAAAATATTGAATATTGTAGTTCGTTTTATTTGATTTTTCGTGTCCGCAAACATAGTTGGTTCACTTTGTTTTTGATGCATCTCAGGAATGGAACTCAGTGAGCTTGAAAGGCATTGAGCAAACTAAAACCTATTCCTTGAAAACAATGACAAATTACGCCAGCATTCCACCACCATGTCCAGAGTGAATACGAAGATAAAGTCCTTTTCCAGCAATCATCTTCTCAGTTCCCTTTCTGCTCCGTCGGTGCTCTCCTTAATTCATTCAAGTTCGGGCGAAGTAGGAAAAAAAAGGATCTGGTTTGGAGCGCGAGGGCTACCTTTGGGCGTACAATGAGCGTTCCGTGATGCGTAGTTTATTTTTGCGGTGAAAAAGAAACAAAGAACTACGAAATATTTTGGGACATCCTGTACATATAACTAGAAATAAAAATAATAAAAAAATACCAGAGGCAGGAGCCTCTGCTCCTACCCACGAGAGGACAACAATTGAATATCTCACAATCTCTAACCTGTTGCAGATTAAAGTAAGCAAAAAAGCTCTTCCCACAAAGCCCTCCGCCCTGTCCACTTTAACAGAGCGAGCGCTGGAGAGGAGAGTCATGCTTTTCTTCAAACAAGCTATACTCATTTTTGTTTTGTGTGTTTATTTTTTTTGCTTTTTATTTTTTCAAATAAACAAAAACTTCACACCCTTCAAAAAAGTCACTATAGGTATATAAAGGCAGCAGTGCAAAGAATTCATTAATTAGGGTACATGAATTTTAAATACCGTAATACACCGATGGAACGCCCACCCCACTTTCACCGAAAATGGGGTTAATCTAGACATGGGCGGTTGTACGGTCAAATCGGGCGCTTAACGTATGCGGAGAGCAAGTCGTCTGCTTCTTGCTGAGCGGTTGCGGTGACGTCAGCACGACGCCGAGGTCTGATTGGCTTTGATTGAAAGGATAGTGGGTAGACCTTCAATGGCAGATGCCTTGGGGTCTACCCACTATTTTTTTTTCAATCGGCCAATGAGAAATTGGCTTTCTGACGTCACCGCAACTCCTTCGGAAGAAGCAGACGACTTGCTATCCGCATAGTTTGCAGATTTCCTAGTTTGGGAAATGTTAACAGTGGGCGCTTGGACGAAGTGAGCGCTTCCGCGGTATTTTTACGGACTTTCAATACGCCCGCACAAGTTAGCCTTTTTCAACGATTTCGCGCACACACACACACACAGAAAAATACAGCACTGAAATGTTCAGTTTTGGCAAGGTGCGTTTTCGAAAGCCAACAAGAACCAAATGCGTTCTGGAAACATTGAGGCTATTATATACACCGGTCCCACGACACCCGGTGCGCGAGGCAAACGAGATGTGGATCATCTTTGTTCGTCCTTGGCTGAAAAGAGTTAGTGCGTCCTTGGAAACTGCCGGGATTCCGAGCGGCACCTCTCAGTATAAACTCGACCCTTTTCCTTTTTTATATGGCTCACAGTGCGTTCGCTCGAGGAAAAGTAACTTTAAGAGAGCTTCATTCCCCTGATACGCCATCTGGAAAAAAGACGACGATGTCCTGTTCTTGCCTGGAAACGGCCCAAGATTCCTCAAGCAACGACTCCGTAGGATCTTTTCCTCTTTTTACGGCGTTAAAGTTTCGACACGCTTAGGAAAACTCTGCAGTTTTTTTTTATTGATTTACGTGAAGACATCTAACAATAAGGAAAGTGTCACGCGCGTGTTTATGTCAGTCAGAATTTGAGGATGGATTCCAAGCGTTCCGATCTGCAGTGTACTCTGCAGTACATTCTTTGAGCCAATCCTAGTTATCTCGCTGTAGAGCCACGTGTAAACCTTGCTGTGAACTGCAAAACAAATTGTGCAATTCGCTACTTCAATGTCCTTGTATTAGATAAAGAGAAAATTGACTTGACTCTAGTCTGCTGCATAACAAATATCTACAGGAGAAGTTCTATTTCCAGCACTCAGTCATTGCATGCCTTCTATCTGCTTTGGATACACATGTTCACGAGACGCTGAGGTGCTATCGAGGATAGAAAGCTCACACTAGAGACGAAGCTTCTACTGCACATCTTGTGTTGCAACAGATTACAGGGTGTGAACGCCACCAAGCATGTTTTGTAGAAAACAAAAACGCCCAACAAGTCTTTCGAAGTAGTAAAAAAAAAGGCATTGCAACATTTGCCGGTTAGTTGCACATGAAATCGACTTCGCTACACAAAACACCATTTATTTTGTCTCTTCCTCTTTCTCTCTGTCTTGACATGGCCATTCAACAAAACTTAAATCACTGAAAAAAACGATCATGCCTAATTGCAAGAGCAATAGCTCACTGTGGATTCGCTCCTCCGGATCAGTGGCGGGGGGTCTCAGACCACCCGACAATATCGGAGGGGGGTCCGAGACCCCCGTGCCCCTATTGACTTTAAGCACTGGCTGTGGTCATGCTCCAAAAATCCAACGTTTTTGAACGAGAAAATATACAATGTAAACAGCACGTTAAGTCTACCAAGCTACTACTGACGGAAGGACAAAGGAATTTTACAAGCTCCTAGCTCAAAATTCTAATAAACTGGACTTCCACTCGTCACACATACACGAAAGTAACTATATTCTGTGGGCTCCATATTTTGTCTTTGAAAATTTGAAATGTTCACTTCAGAATGTCATATCGAATAACAATGTAGATTAAGGCAGCTTAAAGCACTCCTTTGAACTGTAAACATGTTCTGGCGTCTGCTATCATTGGACGAACTTAAGGGAGAAGAGGGGGGGGAGGAGCGTGTCCCCCCTCCTTCACTTCCTTCAAAGACCTCTAATGTCGACATTTAAAAATAAATAAAAAAATGAACTTGTTTAGAAAGAAACGTTTAGTTTCTGATAACATACTGCAAATATTAGGAGAACAAAATAGATCTGCGACAATGTTTCGCCCGCCTGTGACTTCATCTCTTTGACCCCCCCCCTCCCTACCCCCCCCCTTGATTACAGGTGCAAGCACATGTTTATAGTTGAAAGAGGTTGTACTCTGAAGCCCGTAACATCATCTCTCTGCTGCCCCCCCCCCCCCCCCACACACACACACACCCATGTTTAACCCTATCTATAAAAGCTGAAACATTCTGGCAGCATAATGAACATTTGCTGTTTGGCATTCATGTGTCAATATGTATGCCAGCATTCATAGAAGTTTGTAGTCCGCTTGTGTCATTAAGCACTTTTAGCCATCTTTACAACTTTTATGAAAAGGGTGGTTGTAAATAGTTATACAGCAGTAAGTCGAGCTGGCTTCGAGATCATGCAATACTGGGAGATATTATCCAAATGTATGTTGCATTTAGCAGAAAGAATCGAACCACGGTCTAATCAGTCAAGTATCTTGCGATATGAAGGTATTCTCTAAGGTGAAGTTTTAACCATAGTTTTATTTGTCTAGATGTCTGACGTCCTTGAGAGAATAGCCAAACCCTCGAAGCACAACTTCCAAATCCAAGACACGAGGCACAACATATTCCCCTACAAATCTTAAATTGACCCTTTCTTTCCAGAAAGATTAGCGTTCCACAACCAAGAGACGCACGTTTGTTCTGTTTAATAGCGGAATAATTTAAACCTCGAAATTTCCAGGACACCAGCGCTTGACCATCCGCAAACCTTTGTCTCTCTTGCGTTGGTTTAAGCTTCCAACTTGAAAGTCAAATTTCAAAAGTGACCGGGACGAGTACCCCAAAAAACAAAGTAAACCCAACGGAAGAAACCACAGACACGGGAGGTCGTAGACAGCGCCATCAGATCAAGCGTGCAAAACCAATTTGTCAGACGCGCATACCAAGCGAAAGACGCGGTGCATAGCCTGGGCCCCAAAGGAGGCCTTCCTCGCTAGATGGCAGGCGAATCGAAGCGGGAACGGGTTTTGAGGGTTTTAAAAGGGGGCCCCAAGGGCGGCGACCAATGGGGGTTTCCCTGATGGTACCAGTAACCGATTCCGGAGTGATATATGACTGGAAATGGTACTGCATGGACCGCCTCGATTCTGGAACACCTCACGTCACGGAGATGGTTTCTTCTAAGAGTTCTCCTATCTTTACGGACTTGCGAGTAGATGCTGAAAACCGAGCTACGATAATAAAATAGGCGGAGAAGGAGTTCTGTTTGGGCAAGGCCGAAGCGTGCGACCTTGCGCTAATGGATCACGATCGGCCGCTGCATCTTTTTTTCTCCGGGCCAAAATGATTAGTGGTTCGGGATAATAATTTATGATTATGGGCGCTGTGATTCGTTCGTATGATTTCTCTGGTCGTGTGCCCATGCCACCTCCAGCGTTTGAGGATATTTTATTTTCCAGTGTTCTTACGAACGTCAAGAGAGGGCGCTTGAGTCACGTTTAGTCTGTAGTGCACCGAGGGTTTCCTTGGAGTTTTAATAACATGTTTTTTTTTTATTTCTCTCTAGTCACGACGTCTTGTTGGGAGACGTTTTCCGTTTAGAAGTTAGGCTTACTCATCATTTCTTTCTTCTCGTATTTATGTAATATCTGGCAAGGTTACTTCGAGAGGGCTTCGAGCCAAGACAGCCTCGCGGATTTATTTCGAAATTTGTTATTTTCTGTGGTCTTATTATATTCTGATTATTCGGGGTTTCTGACGCAAACAGTTTTCAACAGGTGCTACTAAAACGTGAACCGCCACTCATTCTTCACCCGTTGAAGTCACGATCAAAACTTTCAGCAGCGTAGTAATGAAAAACACACACAACAATACCTCGGTTTGAAATAACTAAGTAGCTGCGCTGAAATTGATGATGTAAGGATTTACCCAGACGACCACCCGGTTTCCGTGGCATTTTCTTTACTCGTTAACAGACAGACATCTTCATTAAAGGATTGATGAAACTAAAGACGTTTCATCAGATCCTGCATGAATAAAAAAAGGAACACGTACAGTGTCTATTATTAAAATGATTTATTTGTACAGTTGCAGTATGCCTTTAGGCAGTGTATTTGGAGTTTCTTTTTATTTTGTCCTAAGTTGCTTGTAGAACGACATAGTTAACTTTGATGTGACTGTATACAAGGTGGCCATTCAGAACCCCAATGACGGTACATGTTTCACGATACCCTTTCCCGACAGAAAGCACATAAACCAAGTTCGGGATTTGAAAAACAACTTTTTCTCAACCGGAGCATGCAACAGTGCACCTGCCCGACCAGTGCACTTACTAATGAGTACTAACCACATTCGCGAGCGAACAGTCCACACATAAAATTCGTTGGCTGAGGCAGAGCCTCGCCTTCGGGGTACCTTGTACACAAAAACCGTTACGCATACAAATTACGCGCCTCATTACGAGACCCCCGCAGCGTTTACGTGTCAAGGACGCCAGTCGGTTCTTCCTAACTGAATTAGCGCCGTGTTTGCCCGCTTACTTTTTGTACCTTTGTTTACAACGCTTTGCGGTCAAAGCTGACAACCTAATTTACTGGAGGCACTCTAATTCTGGAAGAACTGACTACTTTCGAAACAAAGCACGCCTAGAGCTATATATAATCTTCAAAGTAATAGCAAAAAAAAAAAAATATTGGTAGCATTATTAGCAAATTGTGATAACTCGTTCATTAACTGTTCGGAGAAGTCCTCGTTTTTTTTTTGTCTATTTAATCTGTACACTTCGATGATTTCCCCGAGAAATGCGGCGTATTGCGACCTTTCCAGTGTCTTATACCTAAGTCACGGACAGTCTAAGAAACGCAGGGCGTGACTTATTATGCTATTATGTATGGCGTCTGATATTCTGCAGACGAGGGCTACCGCGCATGCTCGGAACGCGTTCTACGGCCCACGTAGACAAAGATGGCGGCACGCAGTAGGCAGCCATTGGAATGGTCTACACTCGGTCACAACCCACGATGGATTATACAGTTAATAAAGCTGCTACCGGCCAGGTCCAGTGGGTTCTTTTTCAAAAGCAAATCCGGCAAAGTTAGCAGACGCCATTTCTTGGGCACGAAACGTGATTGGACCCGAGTTCACGCCGAGCGCTGACGTATACGTTCCCGAACGTTGGTGGACCCGGAACATTGGAGCAGCTGATACTAGAGGGCGCGCGCTGTGAAAAAAAAAAAAAGCCATTAAAAAACCGGTAATTTTTTTTTTCGACGTGCGTCTCAGTGCGCGAATCTAAGCGCGCTGAGAAGCTTTCGTCGGAGCAAACCATTGCCAACTTTCTGGGACATTCTGTGGAATGAAAAAGTTTTCAAGGAGATATCAAAATTTTGAATGATTTGCGTCTAATGGTACCCAGGCAATTAAAACCCTCTGGAACATTACGATCTTTTGTCAAGAAAAGCCGAAATTCATAATTTTGTGAATGTGGCCTGTATGATTCGATGCAAAGAAACTTTAGAGAGAAACTATATATGTCCCAAAGTTTAATATTCGTACCTTACGACTGCCATCTAAAATACTCCCGGGGAACATTGCGGTGTTTGTTGTTGTTCGGTTGTTGTTGGACACCCGCAAGGCGTTGATGTCCAAGAAATTTGGGGATGCATATCACGTAATATAATTCTCACACACCAATCAATAAATAGTTAAGACGCGCTCAACACATACAGGTGTAAAAGGCTACAAGTTTGTTTATGCTATACGCCGAAATAATTATTACGCCATCTGGCGTCGATGTGTGAAAGCTAGGAGAATCTGTACTCTGCGAATTTCACCGGCCTGTAGTCATTAAGTACTCAAGGTGGATTGTTTTATTCCTTTAAGTTTATGACAACCTAAAGGCCATGCGCAGGGACGGTGGACCTTTGGCAAGCACCCATCTAAAAGTTATCACGGAAAAAAAATGAGTACCTGAATTGTCACCAGGATTAGAATTTATATTGAGAGGTCTTGCCAGCAATTTCGCGCATCACTGCATGCAGCTTTTAGATGTTTTTAACTACGAAAAAGGCTCTGCGCCAACAACCCGGGCTGGGAAAGAACCCCTCTTCAATTATCCCGGATAATGTTACTTTGTTGTTGTGTTTTGTGAGGAAGCAGATAAACTCGGCATTAATGTGACATCTCATTTACGCGCACGTAATAACACATCGCGTATTAAACGTGCTACTTGGCGGGTGTCTCGGTATTTCCCATCTTTGTCACTCAGCTTTCCCTGAGCACATTTATGAGTAAGCCTCAAAAGAGAGTTTTCTGTCTTTTTTCTTTGGTTTTTTTCCGGTTACACGGGATGACTCTACATTTGGCTACCATTTCGTTTCGCTTTTCGATTAAAAACAGCGGCTAGGTTGGTCGCTCCCTTCTTATTTTTAATTGAAACTAATAAGAAAGGGTACTTTGTAGACTTATTATTATTACTTATTACTTACCTAACCAGGCGGAGTTCCGCCGAAATGTTTACTTTTAATTGAAACTCAGAGGTCAAACGGGACAATTATATTATGCCCAGGACCCACATTTATCTGCTGGTCATTCCAACGTGTTTCGTTTCGTCCTATCGCGCAATATCTTGTCATTGCATATACGCTTATTTCTATCTAAAATGCTTTAGAAATCCCCGTACATAGCAATGCCCCTAGAGATTATCGCTTAAAAACACAAGCGCTACTACGGAATGCTCGTTGAAGAATCCAGATTTAAGCTATAGACTAGCCTGACCGAACTTAATTTTTTTAAAGACTCATTGTGAATTAAGATAGCAATGAAGGCGAGTTAGTTCATGACTTAATAAATTAAAAGCAGCCCGCAAAAAACAACAACAAACCAACAGGAACAAAGAGAGAGGCACACAGGACAAGCGCTAAATCATCAACTGAACATTTATTTTTAAAAAAAGGAAAACAGAAAACAGCTTGATCGATAAAGCACTTTAAAATCAAACACCCTACAACTATGACGTGTCGCTCACCAGGCATCGATAAAATCTATCTGTTTCTATTTTTGTAGGTAGTTTGAAGGCTGGCTTACGCAGTGTGTTTCGCCTGCTTATTCGATTGCATGTTCCTCCAGAATATCTTCTTCCATATTTGTACGCCCCCTCCCAATGATTAAGGTATATTGGAAGATGGGGTGACACAGGCAGTCTCTCCAGCGCACGCACAAGTGGCCTCTGGTAGTTGGCCACAAAACAAAGGTCATGCTTCGTAAAATGTGGGCTGTCGCTCTTAGAGATTCCCGGTGGTTAACTTTTTCAAGATCTTACTGCCAGCAATTTAAGTATCTTCGTGGTCCTTTTTCTTTTTATTGCATTAACACGCATTGGACACGCATCACTCGGGTCCAATTCATGCTCAAAGTGCGTGCCCGAAATCTGGCGGCCTCGAACGAGCTACTGGAGGGTGCGCGCCTTTGAAAGCGTCTATGGGACACTGGCTCTAAGTTGGGGGTCAGGCGGCCACTGTCAAACTGGACTTTCGCTCGGCGACCAACGGCCAGCGCTGCACGCGATCGTCGGGAGTAGTTCCTGCGCGGACATAAGCGATCTCGCCGTGCGGCAATTAGGAACACGCCACGCCCGACTGAGAGCTCGCACGACGCCACGGCGTTGAGCGAGAAACAATAGGCCCGGCCAGTCTTGGCCGCAGCACAAACGGCCGGCCTTGTGCCGGACTCTGTCCCCGCGGTCGGTGAAAGCACCTGTGTCGCGTCGACTAGGTCGCTTGCCTGCCGCCGCTTTCCCTCGGGGGGGACGTCGTCGTGGCTTAGGGCTGGGTGGAAAGGTGTTCGCGAGAACATCAGCGCGTTAGGCGCGGACTCCTTCAAGCTACCGGGGAAGCAAACCCGATCGATCTTAAATTATATACACCGTAAAAAACGCCTGGCTGCTCATTTTTCCGCAGAGCGCGCTGGTGAGCTCTACCCCGTTTCACCTCGAACACGACCGTGGACGACAATCTGATGGAGCAAATCAAGCGGCGCTAAAATTGCATCGGCACGGCTCTCGTCGTCTTTGTGCGTCTGCGATTGTCGACTCAACCAGTTTCGCACTGCGGTTCTTCTCTGAGTGATTGGGTTAGCCGTTGATAGCGAACGCAGAAAGACGATTAGCGTCTCCGGCCGATGCACTTTTGACACGGCTTGATTCGTTCCATCGAGTATAGTATGCGGAGTGCGAGTTCGTCTGCTTCTTTTGCAGGGGTTGTGGTGACGTCACAAAGACGCCGAGCTCTGATTGGCTCTGATTGAAGAATGGTGGGTAGACCTCGAGGCAGCTTGCTTTGAGCTCTACCCACTATCCTTCAATCAGAGCCAATCAGAGCTCGGCGTCTTTCTGACGTCACCGCAACCCCTGCAAAGTAAGCAGACGAACTTGTTCTCCGCATAGCGTCGGATACGGCCGGTCTTAAAGTGAAACGGAGTATAGTAGCTGGGGTGTAAGGACAGCATTCAGCGAATGATGAAGTCAAACAGACGGTATGGTACGAAAACGCGATATGCGCGAGAATAATTTTGCGAGACATTTCCCTTGCATATTTGTCCTTATGCGTATCAAATTTTTCACTCAGACTGATGTTCCCGCTTCGTCTTTTGCTGCACGCGTTCCATTTATCTCGGTGATCGGCACGACGCGTGTTATAAAAAGAATATTTTATGCGGTGAATTTGTTTTTTTCACAGGGCGTAGCTATTTTTGATCGAAAAGTACCGTTGACTACACTTTACTCTCAAGAGCTCCTGTTTCGGTATACTGCTCAGCGAATCAGTCGGAACTTTGACCATAAGGCTTTTTTTAGTCAATCAGAAGGTCGCTCGGTTTCATGGCGGCCGTCTCTTCGTCGCTGAGCTGCGTGAGTTTTTTGGGCGCCACTCTAGTCTCCGTTCTCATTGGCGAACTCGATTATATGAAGACATCCGATCGGTCTATTCGAGTGCATCGCGGGGCTGTAAATCTCTTCAGACGTTTGAGAGCGTACTCGACAGTGTCGTCTATTCCTTAACACGGCTGTGCTGTCAAACATGCTGGACAAGTGAAAGGCGGGGTGGAAATCAACACACAAAAAAGGAACCAATTAAGCAATGAACCATCGTTTCAAAGGCACTTATTTATTTCCGTGGCACACGCGGCACCTCGCAAGAATTGAGACATAGACAACCACGCGGCTCGTTGCCCCTCCTAATAATACACTCATGTCTTGCCGTAAGCATATTTACAAGGTTTGTCCAAAGTGCCACCTATAAATCCCCACGTGCTAATGCACCTTGCCCCCACGCCGTACGTAGGAAAACGGGCGAGGGCGTACACAGTACACACTAGCGGTTTCACGACTGGGCGAAGACGGCGCCCGGTCACAGTGTGGGCGCACAGAGACACAAAACACGCCGAAACATCTTCCGGAAACAAACTGCGCCCGTCCGAAAACCTCACTTCCGTCTTGGCTCATCTCGCAACTGGTCCCCGAGCCTCGTTACACACACCATACTCATAACATCCTACCCTCCCGCCTTCCAGCGGTTATGAATGGCTCCGGCGAAGCATGTGGAACTCCAACAATGCCAGTCCGCGTCAGACCGAGCGGGACTTTTTAAAAAAAGCTATTAGCGGACCAGAAGAAGGATCGCGTTAGTCGGGTCTGTGTTGCCCAACTGTGTACACCGCGAAGCGAACCAATGCCACCTATAGAAGGCAAGGCCTGCTTTTCGCCATCCCCAAACGTCATGACTAGTGGGCCTACGCAATTGCCGTCAGCACGTGTTGCAGCGTCACAGAACGAACGCGACGCCAGCACGCGGCGACGCCAAGACGCACGCGTCTGCCGCTTTGCGGTGTCTTCGCTAAGCTTCAGCGTGTTTGCAGCTTGGGGCGGGTGGTGGGCCACTAACAATGACGTCATGTGCAGGCCTTGTCTTGTAGGTGGTACTGAGCGAGCAACACCTACGCCGCAGGCTGCTTCGTGCGTGAGCAACAAAAAAAAAAAAGAAAAAAAAAAAAAAATAGTGTCAGCCGAAACAGTCGGTTTAAAACGGCAGAAGCAGCGGAAAGGGGCATCGTATGCTCGTTGGAGTCGTTCACCTCCACTCATATTCGAGAAAAGTTTGTTTGCGACATAGGAGGAAGGACCGCAAGTATACTGCGCGTGCGCGCGCGTTTCAGTTGTTCGGCTTGTCGGTGTTTAGGGACGGGGGTGTATATAGTAGATGTGTACGACCGTCAGTGGGAGTGTTTTTGTTTTTTTTTTATAAAAAAAGAGGAAATTGTTCAGGAACTAGGAAGTCCATTTTGGGTATGTAGTAACAACGACTCCGTCTTTTGTGGCGCTGATAGGGAAGCTCTTTTCTTTTCTTCTTCTTTTTTTTAACGCGTTGTATAGCTGTCGCTTACGAAATGATTTACGTTAGGGTTCTCTTTCCTTGTTAACCTTTTGGTCTTTCCAGGCTTTTGCAGCACGGGGATGGTCGCGTGCTTTATCCTCTTGGCATGCGCGAGCACATATGCCGTGTCGACAGTGAACGGAACGAGAAATTTTGCGTTATATGAATAGGTACAACAAAACAGGGAGGTAGAGAGAAACGACAAACCGCAATAGCGCCTCGCAGACTGACCAGTCAATAGCGAATATCTCTATGAGGTTGTAGACAGTTAACGTTCGCACTGTCCGTCGTTCACATGCTGCCTTATTTGAAGCTCGAATATATGCTACCATGAGAAGCTTCAGAAGAGCGGCTGGCGTCTTGGTAAGAAACTTAGCTAAGTTGGTTGCTCTCTTAAAATTTGAGCTCCATGGAGCGAATATGCGCCTGTAAGGCCCGTTCACACTCTTGCAAACGAGTACGACAGAGAGAGACCAGATTGTTTAAGCCTCTTGCGACCTTAGGACCGGATGCGCTACAGCGGAGCTGGTCCTAAGAGATCGCACGAGGCAAAACCGGTCTGGTCTCTCTCGGTCGTACTCGGTCCAAATGAACGGGCTCTGGACGCTACCTTGCCTCTTAGCATACTCTGGCTACTCATGCACGCTCGAAGCCCACGACACGCCGAAGCATTATCGAAAGGAGGAAGATTTTGCGCTGGAGACGAGACAACTGCAGCTCCATCATGCCGTTCTAACCCTGCCAGTAACTACATTGGCTCAACCTATGCGTCCCCAGCGTACATGCAAACAACAAAATCAACGCCAACAACAACAACAAAAAAAGAGCCCTCGAGTACGCTACGACGACCGTCTCCCCCATTTCCCACTTCGTCGTCCTCGCGTGCTTCCAAACGCTTCGGGCAAGGCTCCGACGACAGTTTACGACAAAGCGCCGACAGCCGGGACCGAAGGAACAAGCGCCGGGGAGCCGAAGGACGCCTGCGAGCGAACAAGGCTCAAGTGCCGGCCGAGCCAACGGCCAGCCAAGTGCACCCTTGAGGCGCGCGGATCTAATAACGCGACCGCGCCCTTCGGAAAAAAACGCGAACAAAAAGAAATCTCGAGCTCCGTTCGCAGACTGCCGTGCTGACCGACAGGGTCGTTAGGAACGACCTAGGGGACCCTCGAATGGCGGCCTTACTTTCTTGGCTGCCGTAGGAAGCCACGCCCCAAATACCTCTTTAGCGGAGTGACGTGCGTGCCACGGGCTGTCAAATCGGAACCGGAGATCTTCCGGACGTTTTCGGTGCAAACAGGGTACACGACGAACGAGAGAAACGTACCGGGGTGCTTCCAAGAAACGTGAACCGAGTTTATGTGCGTGTCGCGGCGTGAAAAGCACCGACTTGACATCGTGACGTCACGTGGTCGGGTCACGTCACGTCACGGTGTCGCGTGACACTGATACCTTGACAGCTTAACCTCGCGCGACGTCACTTGATGTCACGTTGACAGGCCGTTCGAATTCGCGTATTATATGTTAATGCATTCCGATGCCACAACGTCACGTGGGCAGGTCAGGTGACACCGTGCCACGTGACGCGATGCGCATATCATGCCACGCTTGATACCTTAACGAAAGGACGTGGACAGCGTGACGTGACATCGTGTCACGATGTCCCGCTGCCCGGACATACGAATATTTGGATAATTATTTCTGATGCTGCGACGTCACGTTATCGGGTCAGGTGACAAAACGTTCAACACCTTAACGACTGCGTGACGTGCCGCGTTGTCCCACTGACCGTATCTGCGTATATCGCTAATGCATTTTGATGCCGTGACGTCACGTGATCCGGTTGGGTGGCACTGTGTCACTTGACACCTTAACGTCGTATGACACCGTGACGTCGACTGATATCACTTTGTCAGGCTGCCCAGATTTTAGTATATGTCGCTAATGCATTCTGCATACCGGACGTCAAAGGAGCGGCTTAATTAATGCGTTCGTTCCAAGCACCGAATGCGACTTCGTCCCCACCCATTTGCGGCCTCCACCAACCACTATTTTCGTCTCGAACATTTTTCAGTCACTTCCAACATTTTAATTAGATAACGTGCAGCTTAGCGTAAAACTTATTAACATAACGTTATCAGGGTTTGTATTAAGCTTAATAAAAGAAATGTGAAATTTACTGAAATTACTCTTACATGTGTATGATGTATCAGGCAATAGGAAGTTGTTAAGCTTGGGCACCTAATCCCAAAACGTTAAATTTCCATAATGTTGTTCTTCAGGATGCGTAGATACATAAGATATCTAAGAAAATACTGGAACAATATATATATATTTGTGAGCACCGCATATTTGTGTTTCCTCGCGCTTAGTTCATCAGAGTAGCTCCGTGCGTTTGTGGCAATAGTTGAGCCGTAGACACAACCCCTATGTCTAGCTACAAGCCATAAACAAACAAGGCAACACCACACAAAACTCGCTTAGGTGCGAGGTTGGAAGAAAAACGCCTATTATTAGTACCAAGGCAATGATCCGACCGTTTATTCCGCGCCAGTGAATGCCGGCTGCGTAGATCACGACAAACATAACTAACTTATTTCTCGTCCCACGGAAATCTCGATATAGCGCTCATCTCAATCGTGTTTCCTCCGAGGATAGGAAGAGCAGCAATAGAAAAATAAGATACATAGTGGCGTCTGCTTCATACAACCTGAGCAGCATCGCCGCCGATCCTTTTGGATGACCTCTTCTTAGCGTCGCTTGCGTCCTCGCAGGCTCAATTTCCGCACTCAGGCGACAGAGGCAATTCAGCGACGCCGCGGCGGCCCAGAAATAGGCTGCACGCAAAACTAGATACTCCGCGCCAGGATTGACGGATGAGACCTGCAGGCAATGACGGGTCACTTTTCCTCGAGACCCCGTCAGGACTAACTCCTAGTTCGAGACCACGTCAGGACTAACACATGTTTAAACCTGGCCACGGATATTTCGGCTTCGAGCATCTCCAGCACGACTACGGAAGCGCCGTCGAGGTATAAAGACGGCGCATTGGTCTACGTAATTCGCGGCATCTTACGACGTTCAAGGATATATCCAAAGCCCAACCTCGCCACAACCTTTTCTCTTGACTCGTTGCAGAGAAAAAAAATAAGCTAGTTGCGGTAAAACATTCTTTGATTGAAACTTTGTCGAATCTGTGCTTGAATCCTCACATGAGATGTACTATGGGCAACAATATGAAAGAGAATATACTTCCTCACTTTTTGACGTACCTACAAATTTCGGAACATCTTATGGTCCTGACTCCTGACACGGTTGCATAGCCGCGGGAGGGGGGGGGGAAGCTTATGTGTCTCACCATTGTTCCCCCCCCCCCTCTCCCTAAAAATGTTTGGTTACGTTTTTGCAAAGGATAGAACGGAAAGTTTTAATCCCAGACATACACACTGTTCGACAGGTTGAGGTTTAACCAAGTTTGTGGGAGCCGCGAGGCTGAAAGAAAGATTAACTGTTCCCTTGCATATTGTTACCGATAGTAGACTGAGCGGCAGCGTTAGCTCGAACAAGAATTCGGCGCTTTTTCGCATATTACTTTCGACCAGTATTGAGACAAGTATCCAATTCTTCAGCTTACGTTAATGGACACCATTGAGTCTTCCTCACCACATTAGTAGTTTTGATGACAGCCTCTAGATACCAGAACAAAACAAGAAAAAGACACAGGTGATTATTTGTTTGTGTTAAAAGTGTCGCGATATGTATAGTGGCCTGCAATATGAGTTGGAATACGCGAACGGCGGTCAGGCAGTACAGACCGCGCAATGCAAACGGTATCACGCGCTCGGAGGAGTGGGGAGAGGTATCACGCGTGGAGAGTGCATCTACAAAGTTGAACACCGTCACTGCTGCTTTCATCCTTAGATCTACGTAGTCTGCACTGCCTGAACGCCGTTCGCACAGTCTAACTCATATCGCAAGCCAGTTTACGTAGAATCACAAAAATATATATATATATATATCTATAAAATTTTTGGAAAGTGAAAGCACCCAGCATAAGCACGGTTGCACAGTTTTACTTTAGCGGGTTAAACTGACAACATTAAAGGCTGTGGCTTTGACTGCAAAGTGTTTTCACACTTTGTGTTACTTTATCGTATCTTGACGCATTTCACGAGGCGGAACCGAAGAATGAAAGAGGCCGAACGGCATCCCACTCTTTCAGTACCGGAAGCTTCAAATCCGCTAAAGAAACTCAAGGTAACGGGGAGTACCAGTGAAAAAAAGCAAAATAAAATAATAACGAAAAGTACCACGAAACGAGTTAAAACAAATTAACGCGAGAGATAGCTTAGCCTAGAAATCTGGAACATCTCGGACGAGTCAATATTTGCTACACACACCATTCAAAGTCGGCACGCTCGAAGCCCGTACAGATTAACTCACGAAAGATCGAACACGAGCAAAGGTCACCGAACTGTGCGCACAGCCTACGTCGGATGAAAAGGCCCAGTAGTGAAACGAACCGAGGATTGGCAAAAACAAAAACTAGATTAATAATCGCACTCCTCTCTCCTCTCCCCCCCCCTTCTCACCCACCACACACACACACAGACACACACTTTTGGCCGTTCAATGCATGCACACAGTTCGAATACTCCGTTTCACCTAAGGATGGACCGCAGCAGACGCTAAAAGCCATCCATTACATTCGTGATGGAAGGAGACCGAGAAAAAAAAGCTGCACAAATGCAGCTTGTTCATGCTCGAATCACGTTTTGCGTCATACACTTCTAAGCCTCTAACATGTCTCCAGACAGTTTGAGCATGATCAATGTGACTGTCATGCGAGGGACACCTCACACTGTCCGCAGACTATGATGTGTGACCGGGGCCATAGAGTAAGTAACGGCATATATGCTCCGCTTGCGGAGTTATTCTACTACAGAGGCAAGCAGAGCGCGTGCGCAGAAGTGGCGTCTTCGATGTAGACAGCGTAGCAACTATCACGTGACTAAACGCCCCGCGCGTCGCTGGGCCCCTCTCGAGGGTCACGTGACACTCACGCGGCAAGGGATTGGCTTCGATAGTTCGTATACGTGCTGCGCGGTCCATGCATCGTAACGTGAGAAAAAACGAAGTACGCGAGTAAGCCATTCTGAACGCGCAGCGTTCGCGAGCGCGTCAATGCGCTCACGCTGTTCCCCGGCGGGAACGAGGGCGCACTCGCGCTGCCTCTGGGAGCTCCACTTCCGGTGAGGGCATATTACACATTGTCTCGGCGGCAGCCTGTTTGTCTCTCGACGCCCTTTCGGCGGCGAGGCGGCGAACTGCCTTTGTTTTCGGGGGGGTCCTCGTTGCTTCGGCCGAGCCGACCTCCTCGTCGTGATTTATTGCGAATCGCCGCGCTCGTACGCTTGTTTTCCGCGCTGCCGCACTGTCATTTCGGCGATGTTTGGCGCTGATCGTGACGTAATCGGCGGATCTTTAGAAAAGGCCTCTCGGACTCGGGCTATACGCACTAGAAGTTAAGGCCATCGCCTGGCTCCCCCAAACGTCATCACTAGTGGAACTACGCGGCGCCGCCTGGCGCGCGTCAACATTGCCGCCAGCGCGCCTTGCAGCGTCTCACAACAAACGGGACGCTATATAGCAGCCGGCGACGCCAAGACAAAAGCGCGCGTCTGCCGCCTTGCGGCGACTCCGTCGAGCTATAAGCGTGCTTGCCGCCTTGGGGCGCGTCGGAGATCCACCAGCAATGACGTCATGTGCAGGCCTTGCCTTCACCAGGTCGGTGTTGGCTCAGGCGGCCGCGTAAACGGCGGGCACCGCGTGTTTGGCTAACCTGTTACAAACCGGACCTCATTCATGCTTTGGGGAGCCCGCGCGACTTTGTTTCAAAGGATGCGTGTTGCGTCCGCGGCCACTCGCTGGCTTTGTCTGGCCTCTCGGTTGTCTTTATACACGTTTTTGCTCGCGCCGTGTTTGTCAACGACCGCTAAAGCCGCAGGCACACTGCCCATGCATCATACAGAAGACAAGGAGTTCGCTGCAGGCACCATGACAGAACTATCTCCGGACACACGCCTCACGCATGGCCGAAGTATGTGTGCTTCGTACCAATGCACACTTCGAACACGTCTGCACACTGTCCTTTTGTAAGACCAATGTGACCTTGACACGACGAAGAAGCACGCCCCAGATGCAGACTGTCTTTTGTACGATGTAGTAGTAGCAATGTGACTGCGATTTTAAAAGAGTGAATTTTTATTCTTTAAAGACACATTAACGGAACTTCAACTGACTCCTTGAACTCGGAAATGTGTCATTCCGTCCGTTCGTCCTTGCATTAACCCGCTAAATTTAACGGGGAAGCTGTTGTCACGTGACGCAATGACTTGATACAGTGATGTCACATAACGTGACGTCATGGTATCAAGGAGACTCCGCAGCCTCGCACCGAGTCGTCAAGTGTACCGTTAAATTTAGCGGCCAACTTGACACCACATTACCTGGCCTTAACAGAAGACAGTTTGCAAACACGGGTTACCGCAATATCCGTGGTTCAAATGCCGCGTGCCAAGTTTTCTCCTTGATCTCATTGCCATGCGGCATTCGAAACGCGGATCTCGCGGTGACTGCCGTTCGAATCTGTCGGCAGGCTGTCTTTTGTATGATGTATAATGCCCGTGTCCCACTAGAGCGACAGACAGAAACAAACGACAGCGACAAGCCTCAAACCAGAGTCTTTCGCGATTTGAGAGGCTTAGTAGAATAAAGGAGGCTATGCTCGAACACGAGCATCATGCACGTGATGGTACCTTTGGCAGGCAATCGCTCGTGCTTACTTCACGAGCACCGAACGACTAAACGCCTGCCAAAGGTACCATCGCGAGCATGCTGCATGAGTTTGAGATTTGTCCCTGTCTTTTGTTTCTGTCTGTCGCTCTAGTGGGACACGGGCATAAGCAGCGGGACCCCGGCTTAATGCTCTGACGCGTCATGTCAGGTGGCATCAATTTCCCCTCTAAATTTAGTAGGAAAAAAAAACATATACTCTTCACTTTCCCAAAATCACTGATCAATGTGTCCTAAAGAAATGCAAAGGAGGTTTCCGAAAATTAAGGTAAGTTGAAGTTATTTTTTCTTTATTTGGGGCAACGATACACCTGTCAAAACAATCACGAAAATTAAAAATAACGTGGTTTACAAAAATTACCCCCGTGCCTTAAAAAAAAATCACAAAGCAAAAAAAAAAAATGTTTCGAGAAGTCGCGACTGGGCGCCCATATCGCTGGAAAACGCGGATAAACAGGGAGATGTCTTCGCTTAGGCTGGGAGCGCCTCCCTTCATAGTCGGGGACGGAGGGTGATGTCTGAAAGGTGAACGACTACCTGGAATGTCGATGAAACCGCGGAGAAGGTGCCCCGGGAGGACTTTGGAAGGTGCCAAGGTCGAGGATTAGCCGAGGCGAACCAAGCATTCGATTCAGAAAAGTGGAAAATAAGTGGCTGTCGGCTTCCGGAACAGGAGTTCAAGGTTCGCGGGTGCTCACGGGCGCCGGGAACCGTGAAACTTGCCGGCCACAAAAGACTCAGAAGTACATTGGCCACATTCTCTGGATTTTTTCCAGCAGCATATCTTCCCGGCGCCAGCCACTCACTTTGGAATACTGCACGGGTGTTAAACCAATGCCACGTAGAAGACGAGGCTTGAATCTTTCCCTTTTAAACGTCATCACTTGTGGATTCACGCAGCGGCTCCTGGTTTGTGGTGTCAGCATCGCCGTAGGCGCGTCTCGCAGTGCCTCACAATGAACGCGACGCTGGCTCGTGGCAACGCCAAGACGCACGCGTTGCAGCGTTGCCGTGTCTCTCGTCGTGCCTCAGCGTGTTATCCGCTTGGGGCGGGTCGGGGATCCACTAACCATAGACACCCTTAGGGAACCTGAATAAAACGCGGTCGACGGACCAAACGATCAGTACCTTGGATCGGGAGCTCGAACCGATCGTTTTCACTCGAACGGATTTGTGAGAACCGCGTTTGCAGGCGATCTACTGACGATCGGTGCAGGTAGCGCTCCCTGGCAACGGAAATGCGCGGAAATGCTCAAACACGAGCACCATGCACGTGAGGGTATCTTTGGCAGGCTTGCAATCGCTCGTGCTTACTTCACGAGCACCGAACGACTACTAAACGCCTGCCAAAGGTACCATCCCGAGCATGCCGCATGGGTTTGAGGCTTGTCGCTGTCTTTTGTTTCTGCCTGTCGCTCTAGTGGGACACGGGCATAACGGCTGGGTCATCGGACAAGGTCGCTGACCCGTGTCGTCGGCGCCTTCATAAAAATGGGAGAGCGACGCTTCAACCAACTGAGCTCATGCCACATCCCCGCTAACTGAGACAAACGAACAATATGATTCTAAATTCAATTGGATTCATAGTAAAATCAGATTGAATTATGTCGCCCCTGCAGCCCAACCCCGGCCACTCTCAACTCGTACGCCGCCTTCCGGGTAATGTGGTTGTCACGTGGTTCTGACGTAAAATGGGGGAGGGGGGGGGGGCAGATTTCCGGTTTCGCGGAGAGTTTCGCCGGTTTCGTTGCAGCGAGAGCTAATTAACCCTCTTCCCTTCCTTCCCTTTCATCCTACGGTGACCAAGATGGCGCATTGAGCGAGTTTGAGCGTGAGATGCTCGTTTATAGCGAGTCCGCTGGACTCGTACATACCCTAATCGGGCACCCCAACGAAACGGGAGCGCGTTGTCGATGAGCGCGACGACTCATGGTGAATTCCGCTCGCAGATCTCGAGCGCTCCAAAAGCGCTTCATTTGGAATGCGAATATTCCGCTTGCAGATCTGGTTCGAGTTGGTCATCTTCCGCTCGTAGATCTCTGGCAGCGCCCGCGCCGTGGAGCGCCCCAAATCCTGCCGCAGCCGCTCTGGCCGCTCCGTGGAAGCCCACAGATCTCGGCGGAAGTTGACAGAGCGCCTACGTCATTTCCTTTAACACAGCGGTGCGCATTTGCGGCGAGGTTGGCGAGGTCGCCGCAGTCGCCGGATCGGCCTGGCCGTCGAGTTGGCCTGTTCGGATGCGTTGGTTGTTTACGCGGGATTTGGACGGCTCGAACGCTTCTAGCTCGCGTAGATCAGGTATACGAAGCTGGGATGGCCGGGACTGGAGCTTGGCAAATCGTAAGCGCTGACATCTGTGATCGTGAGAGGAAGAACAAGAAAAAGAACGACAGAAAATCCGGAGGCAGACGCAAGTTTAGGCCTGTTCATTATGCAGCCACTGATTGTTTACGTTTTTGCACTGCATGCCGCCGGCGTTTTCTCGCGCAGTAAAGTAAGAACAGATTGGGCAACGACCGTGCAAGTGATAGTTTGTTAGCTCTTTGTGTTTAGTGAAGTCTTACCAGCAATGTGAACTCCACAAATGGCGATCACTGTGCGTACCCCGCCGCTTCGAGGCGGCCGAAACGTATGTGACGGTGGCGAACGCGGACGTCTTCCTCGTTATTTGTGACACGGGCTCCATGGTACGGATATTTTCGCCTGGCCAGTGTCGCGTGTTACTTCTGCAGCTAAACAGTGACAGTTGTGACTGGTCGTCGGAAAGATCAGTCGGTTGAGGCGTTGGTGGGCTCGTCAAGTTCGAGCAGCGGCCATTTTGAACCTCCGGTCGTCTCTAGCTTTGGTCTCGGGCGAGTCGGTGGGTCGCTCCAAAAATGCGAGTCCATCTTCCGCTCGTCGATTTGGAGCAGGACCCACGGAGCGGAATTTTGCCTCCCTCGCGGATTTCGGAAAGCGCTCCGGATCTGCCGGTGGAATTCACCATCAGTGAGAGGCAAACCGAAGCAATGGAACCGCCTTGGGCCTCAGACGGGAATCTTTCATGGTCTGCCCGGCATCGCGAAGCACACTTCCTATGCGAGGATAGTCGCGATTGCCGTCGAAGTGATCTGAGCAGACGCGGATCTCTACCTTTCCGCGGTCCTGTCTGCCACTCGTTCTATGCACCACTCAGCTCGGAGAAGTTCATCACGAGGTACAAATGTGATACCCGTTGATTCTTCGCCGCTCCCAAAGCTGAAGTATGCCCGGAGAACGGTTCAGACACAACGGAACACCGCACCCGGATAGGCATTGCCGATGCCTACCGGGTGCATTGCCTTATCACTTAAGAGGCGACTATGTTAAATACTTCGGTAGCGAGAATAAAACGATGACTTTGTGGCGACTTACATTATTTTGCCGCCATTTCCGAAAAAAAAGCTTAATGCACCTCCAATTTTGCCACCTTTTCCGAAAAAAAAAAAAAAAACCGGATGCACCTTCGATTTTCCTTAGGAGCAATGCGTACAAAAAAAAAATCACTTTATAGGGGATGAAAGGACATTCTCAAGTGTTGTGTTAAAACATACTTATACTTTACTTTGAAAGTACATTGTATTTATAGAAACATACTTTAAGTACATTGCACCCAGAGTTCTTACTACTTTACTTGAAGTACATAACCTCTCATTTACTTTGTACTTCCTAGCAGTTTTTAGGCGTACTTTACGTAAAACCGTAAACAAGCAAACACTGTGCAAAATCAAGCTCAGGCAGTTCTCAACCTCAAAGGAGAAAGGATACATGCTAAGTACATCATTGAACAAAAAGAAAAAGTACAAAACAATGAAGTATGCAGGTGCAGAACCAGGTATTAAAGCATTTCTAAGAAAACACAAGCCGATTTATATTCGGCTAGCAGAATTTCGCTAACGGATCAAAACCTATGTACTTTCCTGTTAGCATAAAAAAAAAAACATATAAAAGTGGCTTCAAAAGCTATTTGCTACTTTTTAACAGTAGTTTGTAATTCACTCAATTACTTTTCATTTGAGTATTTTTACTCTACTGAAATTACTTTTGAGGCTAATACTCAGTAACCTAACTTAATTACTTTTTTTAGTAACTTTTACATGTGTGCTGTTAAGTAAAGAAAACATTGTTTTGAGAATAGGTGAGTCATGATATGAGAGTACAAGATGTGCTCGAGAAACTTTGCACGCGATTCAACTTAGAGAGATGGAGCGATAGTTAGAAGCCGGAGGACCGTGTTCCCTGTTTGTAGTCATAGAGACGACTCTCCTATTCTTTCAGGTCGGAAGGTATGCAATTTTCGGAGAGAAACTGGTTAAAGATGAGATATAACAAGTTATGTGAGTATAGCTACAGTTATCCCCTCAAATGAACGCGTTATAGAATTTCACTGGAAATACTGGCTGCATTCTTTGGAATCTTGGCGTTAATATTAGCTAGTTTTGTTGAGGCTCTTTTAATCTTCCCAAGGAGACGCTAGAGTCACTGACAGCATAAGGAACGCAGGGTGTGGTTTACTATGATCACGCTGCTTGCCTCGTGATTGGCTCTTTCTCGTTCTTATCGTCTAATGCTGCAACCTGATTGGCTGAGGAGCGATAATGATATATTCGGGACTCGGCACGCCCTTTGTTTCTGGAGCTGTCAGCGTCGCTACATATCGAAATGGCTATTATAATCTAATATATTTAATGAACGCGATAGCAGTATGCCAGTAAACACCTACCATACTGTTTCCTTTTTTTTTCTTATCATAGCCGCTTGACTAGGTTCTATATCGGGTGAGTGGCTCATTTGTACAAAGCCTCAGACAGAACAAATTGTAAAAAGAAACAAAATGGCTCAAATTTGCACAGTCATGCTTGGGAGGCAGCCGGCCATAGAAAGGAATCTCCCCCTATCTTTCAGTGCTGCTCCTGCAAAGTTTAGCAGCCCTTCGCCGACTTCGCGACGGAAGGGTTAGCCAAATATCGTGCTCCTAACGCGGCAGGCAGCGGCTATTTGATTTTCCTTAGAACTTTCTTCCGTGCGATGATCTCAGCCGAGCTCCTGTACGCGATCTCCGGGAAACTTCAGAGGCCGAGACCACTTCAGAATTCCGGCCCAACATACTCGTACTGCCGTGTGCAAACATCTTTGCCTCCTGTGCTGTGGAGTGCAAGGAACCTGGATGGCAAATGAAATGGGCTTCCAGGGGTATCATAACGTTTAATATGTCAATGGTGAACTAAACTATGAGGTCCCACCAGGGAAACATGGACAGTTTGTTCTAATTTTATCGTTTAATGTGACAGACTCTCGACTTTGACCGTATAACTGAAATCACTTCCAAGGAAGTACTTCTCAGCATTTTACGCACTGCTCTGGCATCCAGGTTTATTACTGCAGCGCATTTTGTAGAGTCCTATTCGAAACCAAAATATTACATCGATGTATGTAAGACGATTACTGCACGGCTAAATAAACTTCTTGGAATTGATGCGTGAAAGCGTAAAGTTTATTTTCTTGTGGTACTGTACTATACAGGAAGCCATGTGCTTGTGTGAAAATAAAACAAGTGTACTTTCAGCGTAAGTTTCTTAAATTACGCCGACCTAAAAATGATTTCTGAAAAATAAATTGGTTTAAATATCATAGTTAGATTTTAATGATGCATTTTTAACCAGTTCGCAATTCTGAGATTGCCACCAAAACGAAGCAGCCTCAACTATTTTTATTAGATAACAATTACTTCACTGGCTCCTACGGATATGCACTCAAAGCAATAAACCAAAACAAACATACAAACACACATACATCATTAAAACAAAAAGTAAGTCTGCTCGTGCCCGACTTCACTTCAAAGTGAAGTTATCCGAAAAATATATATATATTTTTTTCCGGTTTGAAAAAACGCACTGATAAGCCGGATCGTTCGAGCAAAACACTCGGCGTACAGTTTTACATTTTCCATCTCCACGAAATAAGATTATTCGCCGTCTTTCTCCTTATTATTATTATTTTTTCTCTCCTCCGTGTGCACTTATGCATCGGTACGCTCGTCTTCCGATAAAACTCGTTCGAGATGCCGGTCGATCCGCAGGTGCCGTAGCGCCGGTCGTCACGATCCTCCCTCCAGGTTTCCGCTGACCTCCTCCCAGACTACGTCGCCATCTCAAGATCGGGGTAGGAATTCGGGACCGCGCGGTTGTTCGTAACTTGATCACGTTGGCGCTGATTGGAGGAGGGATAAAACGGCGGGTGCCAGCTGCTCAAGTCTGTAGGGCGGGCTGTAATCGACACTTGCCGACCCGTGTGCGGTAGCGCGTGTTGTTGAGCAACAAGGCAGAGACAATAAAGATATCCGTTGTTTGGCTGAACCGAGGCAATACGCGTGGTCATGCGGAACACAAGATTATTGTCAGCGGTTGACACGTTTTCCAGGACCATAAAGTTCACTTTTTTGTTTTAATCGGTGTGACGGAGCTGGTGTTTTACCACTTTTCGACAAGCCTGAGAGAATTCACACGGTTTCTGTACCAAAATAAAAAAACAAACAAAGAAACAGACAAACAATAAAAGCGTTTAATTGAGCAACCTTTTACGCTGGCGGTTGTCCAATCCTTCGTGTTCGTCCTTCGTGTTTGCGCATGCAAGTTTACGTCTAAGGTTCAGTCGCTTTCGACTGGTTTCTACCGCTCACAAGATGGCCGAAAGTGTTACATAGCTGAAATTAAGTACTGTACTTGAATATGCTTCAATAGTAGCTAATGTGGCATATCAAGTATTCCAGTAAGTTAACGCTATAGCCTCGCCCATTTTGCATTAAAGGCACGAAGTACAATATATCGATCAACAGAAAGCATATTCTAAAATTTTTGAAATAATTCGTTGGCGCATCTTTAATACTAAAACGGTCCTTTTTGAGAATAGCAGCACATACATGTATTTGAAAAGTATACTACGTGTATACATTGTTAGCATTTTCAAAGTTGTAATTATATATTGACTGTGGTCACTAAAGTGACCTCCATATTCATATACATTTGCATCTGTGCTTAAATCAACTCAGAATCTATACCAAAATTTCTCGGTCAATAATTCGGTGAAGCCAAAAGCGCCGGACTAAGATTGACAAGACTGCGCTCAGGTTCAAGGTCAGGAAGAACAGGACACGCTGTCAATTCTCATTCCGTGTCGCCAGGGAGCCGGAGCGTGCGGCGCCCTTTCAGAAATAATAATACCAATGATGAAAAAAACGATTTACCAATTCCGAACGCTTCTTGACCCGTCCAACAAACAAACAAAAAACATTATCATAAATGTAAAAAAAGAAAGAAAAGGAATTCGAAGCAAAGCCGACGGCGGACAATGGTCTCCTGACACTGCCTCATTTGCAACTCCCGACCCTGGCTTTTCACCTGGTCCAATATCGCCGCTCCCGTGGCCGTTCGCCCTCTTCCGACGGAATGCTTTTTCTTGCCTCCCCAACCCTTTCAAGACCCCGTGATTACGCCAAGGCGAACAATATGCAGGCGTCAAGCGAACTTTGCCCCCTCCCCGCACGTCCGCCAGGAAACATTGCACGGCGTCTCAGCCTCAAAGATAAAGAAGAAAACAAGAAAACAGCAATCCCAACAACGGCGTTGAACCACGTTCGACTTCGACCAGCGAGCACGTCTCCGTCGGCCGCGCAGACCTTCGGGCGGCTTCGCGGCTCTTTGTTCATCGACGGCTACAACGACTGACCTGCAGACGCGGAGGTCTCAATCGTCCGATGGTCCTCTCTGGACAACGTCCTTCGTGGGGCCGTTGGCAAGGTCGACCCCCTTCGGAAACAAGAAAGGGGGAGAGCAGCGCCACGCTGGATTAAAAGCGTCCGTTCACACAGTTGGCCGCCCTCTCCACCTTCGCAACAATGGAGGGACTCTGTACTTTCACCGTCCGTCAAAACTCGACGGAACCTCTCCAGGTATCCCAAGCTTTAGCGCGCTCTCTTTGTAGACCGACGTGCTCCTTGGCGGTGCCTGCGGAGGTCGGCGCTTCGGGATAGCGTCCGGGGAATTCCGACAATAGTACTCCGGTCATCTCGAAGCAGACATTGCGGCGGAAGCTACGTGCTCGTTGGACAAGTCGTACGTTCATCTCTCACCACGTGATCGCGCTCCCGCCCCTACCCACGCGCGGAGAGCGGGATCAGGTGATGAGAGGGGGCGGTTCATTGGCCCGGCGAGGCACCTAGCTCCCACCGCACTGTCAGCTTGGGGAAGAACGGAGCAAACATAGAGTCGATTCGAGCTTGGTAGGACTTCTTCAAACGGCGCGCTTGCTAGCCGAGGCAGCAGTTCGAGGCTGTCAGCGTGCCCAAGGGGTTACCTAATTTTATGACGAGCAGCAACCTTTGGTTCCCTCGTTTACGATCGAGCGAAGAGCCCAAGCCTACACAAATTCTTTTTGATTTCTTTTTTACGCCTACGTTCACTCGAGGGCCACGAAGGGTTGTAAATTGGGTCTATTCAATCCGGTGCGCCACTTTTATAGGCGGTCGCGCTCGATTTGCCAGCGAGAGAAAGTCGCTCGTTCGCAGTCGAGCAGTGGGGCGGGACGTCGCGGTCATCCATCATCATCAAGCGCCGTCTTTCTGCCGGTATTTGGGGCACGGGTCCAAGGCCCTGTTTAGGGCGGCTCATCCTGCGAGAAAAAAGTCCGCTTTTCGGGCTTGGGCATTTTTTTTTAGGCCCCGCATTCGCTCCTCGTTGTGCAGGTGAGGGCAGAATCGGTGGCTGCAGTTTTGAGAGGTTCGGCAGCTATTATAGATAGCATCGTAAGCAGGATGCTTGCACTTCTAGTACATTGACGGCGAAAGGGCTTCACGAAAGCGATGAAATAACCGGATGTTACGGAAAGCTGAATTTCAAACTCGCAAAAATAATTTCAGTGGCCCGGCTGCCTCCATCTGTCCATTTGTTTAAAACATCCAATCCAAGTTTATGTTAAGTGGAATCCGACACGATTAAATTAAATACTATTGTGGAATTGTGAGCGTATACGTATTAGCTTCAGACCGCCTCAAGTATTAAGAAGTGTGACGAAAAACACCCAGGGCTTACATTTACAATGACTTGAAAGTCCATACACAGAATCAACTGAACTCAGGAAATCTAGTCCGTAATACTCGCATAACAACGAGAAATTAAGAAGAAAAAAAAATCAACATATAACATCGTGCAGTTTTTCCTAAGTAAAATAAATCAATGCTTAAAAGTCTATATTTCTAGTTTAGTTGAAGTGTTGAGGTGCAGAAAAAGGGGGATGTCGGGAGAGATGTGGGCCAAGTTGCTACCCGGCAATGTATATTTCTAATGTGCTTCAAACGTTCGTGTTAGTATAACAGCAGCCCGCGAATCCAGACGTCGTAATAATTACGATGCTTTTCTCAATAAAGCAGCAACAGCTTACATACGGTCGCCTGCCTTCAAGCGCCTGTCTTTAAGGCGTCGTCAAGGGCAACACGTTGGCCAAGCCGCTGAACGACCAAACGCCTAAAACAATTCCAGCCTTCCACAACGCTGTCTTACCTTCTCCAACGTTCCGAGGAACAACAACGAGCGGAGCAACCAACTGCTGACCACTCTAACAAAGTGAGGCCAATATTCATCCCAGCAAAACGATTGAGCCAACGTTCCCCGCGAAGCACTGGCACCGCGTAAACGAGAACAAAGACGCGAACGACTTCCTCTAAAAAAAATCAGCTGTTGGGAGGCATTTTCAGTGCAGCTGCAAAACGCATCTCGGAGCAAGACCGTTTCCCTCAGACAAGAACGTCGTCGGAAAGTCGTCAAACTCCGTTTTGCCCGCATCGTGTGTCTAGCTAGCGCCATTTTCCCCGTAACCTCGAACCCGGTTTCGTTCCGACGCTTACGAGACAATTAGCATAAGGGCGATGGAAGAGAATAATGCCCCGCTTACGTCAAACAGTTCCTGACTTCTGCGCTCTTATTTTTGTTCAAATCGCTTTGCTCGAAAAAAAAGAAGACAACAAAAACGAATACAAAAGAGCCACGATAAAACGAAGAAAAAAAAAAAAGAAGAAAATTTTACGCCTTCTTTGCGGATTGCGGGAAAGAACTGTATTTTCTCGGAGAGTCCTTGAGACGACTGTTGCTCCCGGTACCGGTTAACCCTCGCGGATCATTCGTTCCCAAGTCGTAGCCGTTGATGAGACCTTTCTTAATGTTGTTCAACTCTTTGGTCATTGCATCTTGGCTCCAACTCCTACTGAGAATGAATCGTGGCGGCCTCCCAGTTCGGGCTTAACGCACGCCACGCAAACAATTTTTTTTTTTTTGCATTTGTGTTTTGGGCGGAGAGGGGTCCTTGTTTGAGACAGAAGGGGTTAAAGAGGTTAGTGCATCCGTGTCGGACCCCCGACTGAGGCAGTTCAACCTGAGGTCAAGGTCAGGTTTGGCTTTCGTGGAGGCGAAAATTGCAATTTGGTGACTTCTGGTTGGCGATGGCTCGGACTGGTAGCAGCAGGTTTTACTCAAACAGTGCCACCTCCCAATGAGGTTTACAATCCATCCTTAGTTAAAGGAACACTGACAGGGTATTTATTCTCGCCAAGGTATTTATTTGTACATGGCAATGATTTCCAGTTCTGGCGACCTGAGGTTCTGCAAGGAGGCTTGGTGCTTGAGGACTCTCCCTACGCCATTACACGCACTGTAGCCGTGTCTCGTAGCTTAAAAAAATCAGTTTGGTCACCTATTGTGTCTTCGCCATATCGCACAATTGAAACCTAATTTTTGAAATTACTAGCCTCCCCGTCGGAGATGTGGACAAGTTTCTTAAATATCAGAATATTTTCTCGGCGCCACTTTTCAACTGTGCGCAGAGCCAACAGTGTGTGTGCTGTATTGTGCACGATGTCGTCGCTGACAACTTCGAAGCTCTAGATTTTGCGCACCATTGTAGCGACGCGGGTGAAGATAGAAACGATCTTGTTCTTCCAATGAAAGCATTGTACCGCTCGCGGAAGAACGACGCTCCAGTTTTCCGCAAAATCAAAATGCAATACGATGGTACCAGCCTTGAGATGCGACTTTTCTGAGTTTATAGCAAGCCGCTGGAGATATCGGAAGAATTAATGGGGGAGGTACTTTGTTACGCACTTTCTGAGCTCATTGCGACATGCGTTACTTCCCATTTGTTTCTTTAGCAGTTCGCTAGATTCACACAAAGCTACTTCGATTTATTCGTCTTCCTTCATTGGCAACGATTCTAAAATTAAACCATTTCTTTTTGGACACTCGTTACAGGTCAGCAAAACGCGCTCCTTAGTTGGGTTAGCACACAGGTAAAGTATCTTAATGTTTTCAAGACTGAATTCTTGGTCACCCACGTTTAATATTGCTGCCCGTAAAAGAGCAGTTGCTCCCTCTCCCGGTTTTGGTTAACTGTACCTAACAAACTCAGATGAGATACGAGATATGCGGACAGCATAGATCATGCCGGCGAAGCAAAACGGAAGGGAAAGGCTGCCGCTCTTCGAAGGCGGCGCAGCACATGAGTTTTAGATCTAGTAGCGCCTCCTGGTGGTCAGAGGTTGTCTATAGCTTCTTCCTTTCTATCACTTGCACGGATTGTCATATGATAGTCGTTTCTAATGTTCATAGTGCCCCTGTCTGTTCCAAATAAACAATCCCGACAGCTATCTAGAAAAGGGGAATCGACGCTCACAAAGTTAAAAAAGGGGGCTGCATGTTTATGTCCCGCTCGGTCCGGATTGCCCTTTCGTTCCCACTTTCCGTCGAAGAAAAATGGCCAATGCAACTTACGAGAACCTTGAAGGTACTTATATCTCAACAAGGAAAAAATAATATAAAAAAGTGAAATTAGCTTGAAGACACGCACATTGCTGAAGAGCGAAAACAAGCGCCGAAGTGGCGCGATGCTATCAGAACAGAGAGTTTCTCCTCATATCATTATTGTATACGAGATTTGGAACAAACTTTTGATTTTGGAAACATAGTCAATAGGAAAGATGGAGATTTGTCAGGTTTGAACAAGCCTAACGTAACTATCATAAAAAAGTTGTATAAAAAAAAAACATGCACGCATATTAAGGTGCTTGGCGGGCCGTCGCTTTGAAATGTTTTCCCCACAAGTGCTCTATTAACTCGCGGAAAACTTTTAAAACGTTCTATATATGTTTCTTAATCTGATATGACAACGCTTAAACAATATTTAACACAGTTTCTATTTCTGTAGTTTACTAAGTAAGCAAACTGAACTTGTGGAAGAGCCCTATTGTACTATAAATACTATCGATGTATAAGTTTTGCCGAATTGTGTGTGGATTCGAGAACCAATAAAAACTTTGATCATGGTACAAAAGAAAACAACTAGTATTTAAGTGAAAAACGAAATGACAGATATATGCGTCGTATAGATTAATGTACAAATATGTCTTCTTTTCAAACTCACTGCTTAATATGACAAAACCATATTTGCCAAAGAAATGTTATTGCATTTATAAGATCGCATAAAAAGCTCTTCATATAAAAAGTTTGATAACAGAAAATATTCGCATTTTCTTAAAATAACGTTGAATTTTGTACTTCTAGATTTTCTTCTCAAATTTACAGTCTTGTTTCTTTCATAGAAACTGTACCTTAATTAAAAATATTATAATTTTTAAATAGGCGTAGATACTGGCTTTCATTTGATATGTTTCTTATGCCTTAAAATTTTAAATAATTTTACATCAAAAGCTAGCCTCGAGTCAAACTTGGACCATTATTGTCAAAAGTGCAAGATTCAAGAATTTTTATTTAAAAAGAAATAAAATAAAAACAGGCTTATAGTGAACCTTAACCCTTCTATATAAAGTATTAAAGTAGTAAAAAGAGTTATCATTGTTGTAAAAAAAATAATCTAAACGTTGCGAAACTTTAAAATGTGCACAAGTGAAAACTGCAAAAATCGCAAGACCTTCCTTTTGCCATTCCAAAGCCCAGCTCTCAAGAAAAAAAAGTCTGTACTTCTAATTTGTAGCTTTGTTCAAGTCACACATTTACCGCCAACATATAGATTTTTTCAGAGTTTTTGAGGATCCATCACTTTTTTTCTGCACGATTTGGGATGAAATCACCCGTATATGCTCTGAAACCAACGTTTCTGCTACGGAAAATGCTCGAAAACCCCGAATGAAATGTTTGCTCGCGTCGAATTAACTTCACAGTTTGGTCTTACTTTAACCTAAGATCTGGTATTGGAGGTCCGAATTCATTCTGTGTATTAAAAGAATTTCAAATAAAACATGTTGTTGATGAAAAATAAAAATAATAGAACATGCACGTTGATCGATAAACTAGCCGGAAAATTACACTGAACCAATTCCGGCTTGTTTAACGAGACAAGGTGGTAGAACTTGTCGCTCTTATAAGCAGCCTGTCTGTTGTAAACCAGATATCTTAATCTATAAGTTGATACCATTTTGTGATGATAAAATGTCGACAATTAAACACAAGGACAACGAAAACAAACAAACTTGCTTTTGCAGATTTTCTATGGAGTTGATCTTTGCTTTTTTTCCCCTTCCTAATTTTGAACTATGTACCTGCGATTGCTTATAACAGCTTATCAGATCTCCCAAAATAAACGCGCGATTTTATAACCGAGCCTCTTTAGTCCAGCCGCCTGACACTTCTCGTTCACATCTTTTTATTTTTACGTTATCACTTTTTTTTAAAGATTACACAATTCATGAGTTTAACATTTTATTGCGTCCACTTCCAACAGAACCAGATCGGCTTGCTAGCCGATACAACACGTCACCGTCACGACATCCCTCCCCCCCCCCCCCACACACACACACACACACACTTTTTGGCACACCACACACTGAGCATGTTTACGAGCCGACACGGATAAACTATAAAAAAAAAGAAGGCGCATCTTAAAAGCACGTTGGTACACTTTGAAAAGCAGCTATAAATAGGCGACTGTTTAAAAAATTTAATCCCTCGTCCCTGGTGTTCGAGACGAAACAACCTTGAAAGAGATCACGAAACTCAACTAGTATTCCAAGAACCCCGCACATGCTGAAGAGAGACCCCCTTTCCCTCAGCACTCTCGAATCCCTCGGTTAATTTTTGCTCCGATAAGAACGTGCTGGCATCTTCAGAGGCGCCTCGCTTGAGCTACTTCTCTCCCCCCCCCCCCCCTTTTTTTTTTTCTGAGAAAAAAAAAATAAAAAGAACTGTGCCGACAATACAGCATTTGTGCGTCCAGTAACCAACCGCCGTGGAAGAATTTGTTATTTCGCGTCAACGAGACAAACTTTCTTTTGCTTGTTTGTTGGAAATTAAACCGTGTGTTTTTTTTCTATTCAAGTCGTCGTCTTGTTTGGCTGTCTGCATGCCTCGAATAATTGCTGTTGTTTTTTTGCCCCGAGGTAACGTGGCGGACAAAAATTTCGCCGTGTAAAATCCTTTCGAGCTTTAACAAATAAAAAATGAATGAAAGGGGATAAAAAAAATTGCAGTGGTGTGGTGTGATATGCGAAAGCCGGCGACAGTCCGCCGCTGACGTCACCTTGTCGAGAATGAGCGGAGGGCGAGAGGAGCGTCTCAGGTGTCCGATTGGACAGTCCGAAGTCGTCCTTGTCGAAGCCCGCGGAGCAGCGCGACGGCGTCTTCTCGAGAACGACAGGGCCGGACGCGTGGAGACCTTCGAAGGTCACTCCGATTGACTCGCCCCTTGTTGTTGCGCTGGACGAGGCCTCGGCGGCGTGTGGGCACGGGCGGCCTGGAAGATGCGCGATAATTCGGGCTCGCGGGGGCAACGCTGCAGGATGCGTGACCGATGTCAAGGGAACACACGACGGCGCCGCGAATGAGCGTCCAAGCGAGCAACTCGAGCCGGCAAGGAGACAAACAAACAGTTTGGATAAGGTTGTTTTTTTAATGTTTTTTGTCGTGGTTTATATGTACTACACACACGACCGAACGCACAAAGCCCCGCGTGTTTGTTCGATAAAAACGTACACGCAAAGCTTGAGACCGTTCCCAAAACTTACGAGCAGTGCCCGCGGCGTAATTTTTCGGGGCAAGGCAACGTTGGGCAGGGCGTTCTTTATCGTTTTCTGTTTTTCTGTCTTGGTCACGATACAGTCACCGACAAAAGTTAGAATAGCAAGGAGTAGCTTGAGTTGTTCCGCCTCCAGTGCAAGCTTCCTACGTTCGACATAGAGCACTATATAGCTCCTACGGAGCAGAGTAGCGCAATCCTTTGATCCGCGTGTTTTGCCGAAAACATGGCCGACAGAGCATCTCGGCGCGAGTCACGTGGTACTCAGGGTTCCAGGAGGCGGCCCGCCCTATGGGAGAATACATGGTGATCGACGCAACACGGCTAATTAAAAAATAAACGGCGAGTTTACACTTTTCAAAACTAGTCTGTCGTGAAGTTGGTAAAGCACTAAACACTTTATCAAAGTTTTAATAATATCGGATGCGTGTGCAAATTTTGAGAAGGCAATTTCCAAGGCAATGGCGTTTGAAGCAGACGATTTTTGCACGCAGCGGAGATGGGCTCTTTGGGTTGGCCGGAGCGGGTCACGTGGACGCTGTGACGTCGCCGCGTCGTCTGCTGCATGATGCCGCCGGATGCCGCTCATGCAATTTTTAAAAACAAATTACGTCCTTACTTGGCACACAACTCAGCGCAAATGATTCTAAAATGTTCCTTTATTATGTCAAAAACTATTGTCGTTCCGTATATCTCCACAATATTGAAGAAACAACGATTTTTTCACGTTCCTCATGCATTTCTGACCGGAGTTGGAACCTCCGGGTGTTCGCCGCTAGTCGCCGAGAGATGGCGTTCTAGATTGCGCTACTCTGCTCCGAAGGAGCTATATAGTGCTCTAGTTCGACAATGCCTCAGCGCCAGTGGGTGGAGCAAAGGCCGCCGCCAGCGCCGTATATTACCCCCGCGGTTAGAACGTAAACAAAAAGTGCGACACAGCGGGGACCAGTCAGCAGGCCGCGACGTCGCAATATGGGAAACGACATATAAAGGGATACTTCAACGAAATTCGAAATATTCCCGTCGTGTTCAAAAACTGAGGTTGAATATGATCCACAATATCCGTAAATGACAGTCGCAGGTTTGTATTTTGAGCCTGATGGCTGTATTTTTCGTTATAAACGGCCCACTCTGGCAAGCACTCGGAGAAGGCCCAGCGGAGACCACGTGACATCCAACGCAATCGTGACGTAGGTCGTCTCGGGACGAGCAAAGCTACGGCGAGGCTGACGTCGAGAGGATGGCCTAGTCGTTCCAGCCACCGAAGCGGCTGCTTTTGTACGAATTTTGAGTGACGGGTTAATCTTCTATAATCTTGTAGGGGACAATAGCGACTTCTGGAACACACAAAAGGGATTCTCGGGAAGAGGGGAGTTCCTCCTTCCCCTCTTCTCTCGTCGTGGCCGGAGGCGAGACAGATCTGTCGTCACTACCAGTGAAGGTTGCTAGACGGGCATTATCAAGCGAGGCGTTAGCGACATCCACCAGGTGCTCTTTGCTAATCATTTAATTCGTTTTAAAATTCCTTTTCGAGACTTTTTTAACAAGCATATTGGTATGTTCTTTGTGATACTGCTCCTTTGAGCACATATAGACCAAAAAATGAGCGACGAAGTTTCGTTGTACTATCCCTTTAAAGCGTGAAATAGAAGCGTTCGATCTCGCAGCAGCAGTGATCGCAACTACGCAGTTTGCTCTGGTTTGGAACGCGCGTTCGTTTATTCTACCGTTAAATATGAACGTGACGAAAAGCTTCGCATGCGCTAAGTTTGCAGTTACCAAGAGCTGCACCTTTTTACTCTAGCGACGCTAAAACGGCATAAATTCGTCGAGTCGCCTTTTTAGAGCTCATGCCTTACCGCAACCGCTAGCCTTCTAACTGCTCCACGAGTGGTAACTTTAGCGCACTAAGACACATCTATAGCAAGCCGGGTCGGCTTGCTAGATGACGATTTTTACCGCCATATCAAGATCGCCGCGACGACAAATAAAACAGGCACTCCTTTTAACAATGCCTTGGTAGACTTCAATCATTCAGATGACGACTTTTATCAACATATCAATGTCGCAGGGAAAACCACTGGCTAAGTTCAGACATCCAATTATTCTAAATGGTCATTCAATTAAGGGAAGTCATTGAATCATCCTACCAAAACGAAAAAGTAAAACGCGGGCGCGCGTCTGCTCTAGCCGGAAACGAAAGAGCACGACTCTTAACCAAATGAGAACTTGTAAAAATAAAATAAGAAAAGGTCGGGGGAAGTTGAATGAAAACGGCGTCTTCTGCTTTGGCCGCCACCGTGTTGGTGGGCCGCCGACAGCGTCTGCTTTTCCTAAACACCCCCTCGGCGTCACTCGTGCCAGCGTTGGATGTTGTACAAGTTGCACCGCCTGCCAACGTCGGCGATGAGTGGTACGCTCTTGGCTTTTTGTTTTCTTTTCTTTCCGTCGTCCGGACTCTCCGCGTCTTTCTCAAAAGATCGTCTCTTCATTCGGGAAACAAGAGGTGCGCGTTCGTAAAGACCTACGCCCCGCCGCTCTTCCTGATAATTTACGACACGCAAGCCAACGTGTGGGTGCTGCGTGCTCGTTTGGGTTCAACGGGATGACTGCCTGAGATTCGTCACAAGCTTTGAAGCGCGCTGCAAGTTAGAACTGTCGTTATCTGACCATTTTTGCGTTTCATCAAAGTGCCCAGTGAAACTTATGATGACTGAGCCTCACGTGAAAATCAGCATTTGTGACACAAGTATGGTGGTTTGTAAAGGAAATAATCTCTTGTATTCTCCCAGAGACAAAGTCAAGAGACTAATTTGGTGACAAGGATGAAAACAAAAGACTAAAATTACGAAGAGGTGGTTAGAAAATTTGTGGAAACTGTCTGGAGTGACAGCAGTGCCATGGCACTGCTGTCACTCCCCGTAGAGTGGAAACCGATGACACCAATCTAAAGCGGGACTCGAACTTTTCAGGCAATAACGGCGCATGTAGTCAATGACAACTTAGGGAACGCAGCGACCAGGAAAAATTACCATTAACACCTCCTCGAATTTGCCTCGGTAGACCTGGTCATACAGCTCCGATTCAACCGAACAACAGAACAATAGGGGTGTGATCATCATACTTTGCAGACGGGCCAACAGCTTAATTCCACCGGCTTACCGACCACAATCCTTCATCGTAATGACCGGCGACACGGCGCCGTCTCCTCGAACCCAACATTATCGCACCTGAGATGGAGATAAATGCGCGCGCGATCCAGTTCAGTTCTGGGAGTTCACACGGGGTGATTTATTATTCGTGCCGTTGTATCGCCAATCAGGACGCATTCCACGCACCTCTGGGCTTTTGGAGCACCGACCTACAGCCCCAAAGTCGTGGTTATAGCGCTTCATCGCTTCGAAATCTAGTAATTAGTTTAAGTCGGCCTTTGGGCTTCAGTGTCAAAGTTCGTATTCGTCGTGCATTTAAAAAGCTGCCTCTTTTATGAGATTCAGCAAATCCGCAAGCGCTTGACGAAGACCTATACGAAGAGACAGTGAGAGAGAGAGAGAGAGAGAGGAAGATGAGTGCGCGCGGGGATGTCAAGGCGCTGAGCTCTGATTGGATGGATGAGTGGGTAGAAGGAAAGGTTAGCCGCCTTTGTCTCTAACTGCTGTCTCCCTCCAATCAGTGCGAAGAAGAGCGTCGTCTGCTCCACATTCACTGTCTCGCGTTCGGCGTTCGAACAGTGAGTAGAGACGAAAGCAGCTTGCCTTCCCGTGTACCCACTAATTCTTCCAATGAGAGCTCGCCGCTCTGACGTGGGTTCACGCACTCATCTCCTCCTCTCTCTCAGTTCTTGTCTTTATGCATTCCTGAATGTACTCGAACATATTGCAGGAAAAGGTTGGGGAGAAACAAGTTACGACACCGAGCAAGTTGTCTGTAATCAGTGGCGCGTTTGGATAATTATGCTATAATTACTCGGATCATATTGGCAGCGCACATTTCCTACCGGAGCAGTCAGCCCCTTTAGATGTAATCTTTCTAATTTTCTGCGCGGGTTGTCCGATTAAATTACGTGGGCCACTCAACTAGCCATTTTGCGATTATCTAATTTCGCTGGCGCACCGTGCAAAGCGCGACAATTGCGTTGGTTGTTGAATATGTGGCTACGTCGTTGTAGCCCATGTGTAAAGGGTTTCCAAAGGCGATGTTATAGTAAGAGCCAGCATAAAAAATAGTTCCAAATTCGAAATTAAATTTACACACTCTACATTAAAGACTACTTAACAGTTGAGCATTATATCTTCCTTCTTACTCAGTGTTCTTAAAGTACACATGTCTGATCTTGTCGCATACGTAGGACACGAAAAGTTAAAATGGATATAGAGTTCCGAATTTACAGGTGTCCAAATCTCGTTTCTTTTCTTTAGATTTATACAAAAAATTTGTGAGTGCGTTTTTATGCAAATGTGCGACTTATTTGTGTATTTTTTCTATAACTCTGAACCTAAACTACGTAAATTTGTTACGGGAGGTTATATTTCTCGTTCGGTTCATTATGAGAATATTGAAACTGTCTCACCACCTGCGCGTAAGTCGCGATCACACTACACATAGGCGGGCTTACCAAAAGAGTTTCGCCACGCCGACCTCGCAAGTATATAACTGCGAATTAAAAAAGAAAAAAGTGTGACTTACCTATTAACCTTTCTGTGGAAAACCGCCATTTATCGGGGGCGTACGACTTAAAGATTAGAAAATACGGTACCAATAAAAACGAAACAAACTTTGATGGCATACACAATATTTGGAAGGGTATACGTTCTACGTTCCCTAAAAGAAAGCAAAAAAAAACAAAACAACAACAACAACAGAGAAACAAGAATGTGTCGTATAGTTACTGATAGTTTAAAAAACTTAGGGCGTGGCGAGTTCCAGCCATGTTACGATTTATTCGCAGCCAATAAGATTGTGGCATTGGCAGATAAGAACTTCAAAGAACCAATCACGAAGAAAGAAGCGTAAACCTAATAGGCCGCTTAGTGTATTTCTTGAGCCATGGGTCACGAGGGATGCGTCGCTTTAAAAATCAATAACTGACTTCAATTTCTAACCCCTCCGAATTTTTACTCCTAACCGAAAGTCCGAAAAAAGCAAAGAATATCAATACCCGCTAGTCGAATATATGCCAATCGGAAATTGCAACTCGTCTCCCCGGGCATCTTTACATTGTTACCGCACGTACAACAACTTTAAAAAAGAATAAGAAAAAAAAAACGCCCATGCAACGAACACTTCTTTATCTCCCTTATGTCAAGTCGGTGTTGCGTTCACTTTTCCGCTCGCGTCTCCAGCACCCACGATGCGTTGCCGCCACGTAGGAAGTCTCCCACATCCACCCGCGCGCGTTCCCGGTCGCGGAACTTGCCCGCGGAGAGAGACGTACTCTTTCGCGACCAGCCACCCACTGAAAGAGACGCCGGTGGAGTCACGCGTCGTCTTCACAGCCCGTCCATCTAGCCAACCCTGACTAGGAAACACCATTTTCACGTACAAGTTTGAGCACAGCCTTCGGTACACGATCCAATCAAAGTCGATCGGGCGTCGCCAAAGATGCACTGTCATGGCGGTAGTCGTCTTTGTGAGTTTTGACATTCCCGACTGAATCGATGCCCCACAGTGAATGCGTCGTATACCCCGCTTTTTTTTCTTCTGCGCGTGTTTGTTTTAGTTGATGACGGAAGAACGCATCAATATGTCGAGCGCCGTGAAGCTTAGCTTCGGCTACGCTCGGTGTTTGTGTGAAGTGGAGTTTAGGATATTCTGTGGTCGAACTATACGCGCTCTCTTATACCGAACAAAGTAAAAACTCGGGTTTGTATCCAGGTTTAAAAAGCGGGAAGCTTGTGGTGTCGTTGCTGTTGATGGGAAAGTTGGTCAGTGCAGCACCACTACCATCCTCGTGCCTTTGACGTGCATCGTGGAGTAGGGATTACGAGGCGGCAAGCAATGCACCTTCGTGCGCTTCAAAAGATTCAACAATGCAAACACAAACATCAGACGAAAAAAAAAATATATATATATATATATGTCTGGGTTTTGTGGCGCTTGCGGATAATTAACCGATAAAAACATGTAAGAAAAAACAAACCCAATTCAAATTTTTGTAACACGAAAAAAGAAGAAAAAAAGCGAAGTACGTGATAAAATGCGCGGCTCAGTGACATCAGTAATTCATTTCTTTTGTCGAGATCGTTCGGGCTTCATCCATCATAAGCGAGAGTTTTTTGTCGACAGGTCACGCTTTGGTCCGAGTACATGCAATTCATAGTGAGTGATTTGATTCGCGACAATCTTATAACTCTAACGCTAAAATAAAAAAAAGGAAGGATAATCATCGACGAAACCGTTCCCCAGCTTCAACTAAATCGCAAAAAAGAAAAAAGAAAGAAAAACCAACCATATTTGCGTTTACTCGATAGGTCTCCCATCAACGTGCTGCGAATAACAATTGACCACGTGTTACTACACTCAAATGACGTGTTAGCCCCGAATTCGTCACGATCATTAAGATACATGTAGCTCCCCGTTCACGTTGCACAAAGAAGGTAATGAAGGGCCCACCGTGTGCGACCCCGACGCCCCCCGATACATTCAACTCCGATTCACTTTACGGCAGCGGACGCCACCAGCCACCCCAACCAATCCAGCGCACTGGCCGCATCACGTGACAACGCACCCCTGGCGTCGTCGCTCCCCTCCCGAAGATCACGTGACACTCACGCGCCATTGGATTGGTTTCATTGGCTCGTATAGCGTCCAGTGCGGTTCGGCGTATACGGTGAAATGGAGTATACCTCCCAAAGCTCACGCCGCCCATGCTGTGCAGTCCGGTTCTGACGGCCGAACCAGGTTGGGCGATCGTCACTGGCCGCCGCCGCCGCCAAAGTGCCCCTTTAATTGCAGCAGCGAGGGACGTAACAGCCCGACCATGTAGCGTTGGCCAGGCGTCGGCACGGCCGAACAATCGGCCTTTAAAGGCTGCCTTCGTTCATCCTTCGGAGCATGTTCGTGACCGGGCCGAATGCAAATTCGGGTTTTTGCGTCCGCTCGGATCGTCGTAATGGGTCTGCGCGCGTCGGAGCAGGACGGACCATTACGTCGGTCGGACGGCGTCCTCCGCCACAAATCAGTATACGACTCGTGGTGAGGCCCTCTATACGAGCAGCGAGGAGAAAGTCGGTTAAAAAGGTTAACCTTACATCTCGGAACCGTGACCCGGGAGACATTGCGATGACTTGGTTTCGTTCGTCTTTTTGGTGAGCACTCTACCGCGAAGAGGGACGGAGCAAGAATTATGCCTACATCGGAACAGTTATGCTCCACGTCACAATCACGTTTTGATTTGATTGAAATTTAATTTATTTTACCTCAAAGTCATCTATAGCGATGCGTTACACAAGGGTGAAAGCAAAAAAAGTGGGATAAGTCGTAATATACGTATAATACATGCAGGTAAAAAAAAAATAGTAAGCTGGGACAGACGTTGCGCTATATCTAGGATTCCGTGCTTTCGGAGCTTATTTCTCGAGAATTTCTGAGGGTGTTTCTCGAAGTTTATTTCTCGTTGAGGATTCGGGGTTTATCGGAGTTTATTTTTGTTAGATTCCCAAATTCTTTGAAATTTGGAAATAGTTTTACTGCGTAAAATTAAAAAAAATAAAACAAAATAAGGTCCCGGTACCATCATGGCATCAACCGTTGTCCCGAAGAAACCTCGACGTGCTAAAAGGCAAACCCCTTTTGTCAGTAGTTCTAGATTTCAAAAGAAACTGAAGTGGAATCTCCACGGGACCACTGACCTTGTGCTCTTATAAAGTTTAGTTGTAGAACGTCATCTTTTTTTGCTGTTTATTTTGTCGCTGTGACCTCGAAATTCGGAGTTTTCTGATAAATCCGAATTAACGGAAAATTTACCGGCGAGTGTTTTTTCAGATTTTTTCGGATTTATCCAAATATACGGAACCCTAGCTATATCATATCTATGCAATAATGATGCCAAGTAAATTGTCAATACGAGTAATATAACGATGCTAGAGAATAACAAATGCGAAACACTCAAGGTAAAGAGGTCCTCTTTTCGTAAACCAATACATCAACGGACTTGAAAAATAGTTTGAAGGTTCTGATTTATATTTGCATACAAGCGCTGTAAGGAGTGCAATTTACAGTACAACAATCATAATAACCAACCTTTTTTAATATTATTATTAGCTTTATAAATATTACCAACTAAGAAGCATTTAAAAGTCCCTATATTTGGAACCGAAGGAAAGTCGCACTACAATTCTCGGATGTGATCATCGAAGCAACTGCTGCTTCTTACACCTACATCATTGGAAAGACAGATTGCGAGTTGCCAATACCAACTTGTACTGTTAGGCAACATGCAATAAAAATGTTTTCTTTAGACAATACGGAATGATCAAATATCCTTCTTCCAGTTTTTATTGTTTTGTTTGTTTGTTTTAGAGACGTACGGACATACACTGTAAGGTTCCGTACAGCTTCTTCTTTTTCTTTTTTTAAGGTGCAACGTAGCTTTTTTGTAGTTGCAATAACACCAGATTTGCAGTGAGATATCGTATCGAAAACATAAGGGTGACCAGATGAGGCAATCACTTTAAGCGTGAAGAAAGACGCAGCCCTACGCTGTACACTCGCTCACCAGTAGAATGAAGATGCGAGCGCGCGTGACGTTGCTTGCAAGATAGAGATGTAATTCTCTCAGAGAGTTCATCCGTCACCACACTCTCGTACATTCTTCATGTTTTTTTTTCTGTTTTGTAATCGCTTACGTTTCCCTCTCGAGTTCAAAGAACATCCGGAAGTGTATTCCGCGCCTGCCAAGGAGGCGTCATTTATCATAATTTATTTCAGCCCCTTCCCCGAGAAATTTTTAAGCGATCGCTTAGCGTCTGCGGGAAGCCACGCTCTCAGATTTAACAATCTGCAGCAAAGAAAACATACGCATCACGCGCGAATGTTCTAAGGAAAGGAGCCAGGGACGCTGTAATTTATTTTCCACGAGACTCACGAGCTCCGTACGCTTTGAAATTTAAAAACCTAGTCTTACAAACCCAAGCGGGATACTCAGAGTCTATAGCCACCGACAACTTCAGTAACACAGGGCGTGTCCCGAGCATTTGATTATGTCTCCGCAGCCGTTTAACCTCAAAGATCCTCTTAACGGGCTCGCTATCATAAAAAAAAAGAAGAGAAAACAGCAAAGACAACAACGCCATTAGATTGTTGCAACTCGGTGTCCACCAATTACGCGAAATCGGTCTGCAATTCACGCCGATCCACGCTGAGGTCTCAGAAACCCCCCCAACTCCCGCTCGCGCTGACATCAACTGGTTGAACCGAGCACGCTGTGGAGACGGCACGGCACGAAGAGCTACTTTTCCTAATGACGCCTCCGATTGTCTCTTCGTCGCGAAGCAACAAAACAAATGGCTCCAAGTCGTCCATATGGCACTCTGAGTTTTGAGTTCCGACGGCCGAGAGAAAGCGTTGCACACAGATGCAGTACGCGCAGCCGACCGTGAGAACGCGAGTATAGTGTGAAGTGGTGCGAAGAGCTGCACCGGCTTTTGTCGTTGAGACAAGAAGCGCTAGACTTTCGAGGCTTCTCGAATCTTGTATCTGCCTATTTCGTACTTTAGTGTTGCTCGCATTTGCTTCTTTTACCCTACTGCGGTAAAATTGCGTCTGGATAAAAGTAAGTTTCGATTCAGGGTATATTTTGATCCGCCGTGTCACGCGAAAGCATGCATGTTCTATTGGTCGAGCCACATCCCCTATAGTATAGCAACCTTCGCTTAAAAGCACACGTGATATATCACAATCCAGTTATAGTAACTTCTTGCAAAGGAAGAGAGTGCATTTGAATGCGACGGTGGGGCACACAAAAATGCAGGGTCGCTTATTATTCCTTATTACTTTATTGTTGTATTGCGGGTAATACCGTGTTTTATCGAGTAAAAGGCCCTTGCGTCTACTTTCCTGTAGTACTCACATACCCCAATCATCGCGCGCTGCATAAAAAATGCAGCGAATAACGAGGTCGAAAACACGATTCTCCGTAAAAATGCGATCTGAGCAGAGAGCATTTTCCCGTGAAGACGTCACCTCTGTCCCGTAAATCGCTAAAATTTTTTTCTGCCGATCGCGGTCTTTCGTTGTCCCCGTGCTCTGCAGGAAACCAGACCCACAGGCTTTGTTCATAAACAGCGCGGCTATTACTCGAGCAACAATGGTAGGTTATGCATCATCTGCGAAAATATGTCTCCCTGAGAAAAGCGTCAATGTTGCCTGAATATATGTATACGTCTTAGTAATGCTTGCACAAGCACGTACTACATGTGCAACGTGAAGGTCCAAGACTGCACCCCGATTCAATTCAGTTCAGTTTATTAATTCTCTAATGCGCTTTAATGAAGTGCATTACATACGGGAGGCCGGGCGGCGGAGAGACTGTTGCGACGGCCTTACTGCAGGTGATAATGATGATGATGACAATGATGCACCTCATAATATTAATTATGATAGAACGAGTTTTTAGAAAACAAGATTTATTAATCAATGATCGTCTTTACGTTATTGTGGCATGTTTATTCTCCGCGAAGTTGCGATACAAGGGATTGAGTAATGTTTCGCTCTGTAAATATCTGAAACTGCAAGACGAGAAAATGTATTGTCACCTTAATGCACAATAAGAAAAAATCCAAAGGGGAGAACCAAAAACCATTATAAAGATAAAAAAAATCATTTCCATAAATTGATGTATTCTTCGAATAATTCCGGCAAATATGCGGGTATGCGAAAAAAGAATGTGTTTAAATATCCTGCATCGCCACAGTTTAAAGCTTATTTGTTTGTCTACAAATGCCTTCTTCATTCTGCGATTTCGAATATTGCCTGAACTATTAATATTTTTAACCAGACAGTTTCTTTTTTCTCGCGTTCTTCGTTTATATGCGGCATTATTAGTGTTTTCACCGAGTAATGCTCGAGGAAGACGTCCCTACCTGTCCCATTTTTGTCTCGAATACACGGCGGGGCGATACTATTCGATGGTTACTGTATACGGAGCCAAAACAGAGCTGGATTGCGTCAAGGAGATGCCGCAACTTCAGCACGACAGCGTAAGTGACCCAGTGCCTTGGCTGGTGTCGTAGCTTGCTTGCTTGTTGCTGTTGTTGCTGCTGTTTCTCGTTTCGTGGTGTCTTGTTGCGGCGCTTTGTTGCCGTTGTAGAGCGTAATTTCGGAGACGCGCGACGGGGTCAACCAACATTACCTAAAAGACAAGGCCTACGCCATTTCCCCCCAAACGTCATCACTTGTGGACCGACGCAGCGCCATCTAGCTTGCGTCAGCGTCGCCGCCAACGCGTCTTGCAGCGTCTCACAACATGCACGACGCTAGCAGGCGGCGACGCCAAGACTGAACGCGTCTGCCGCTTTGCGGCGTCTCTCTCGTCGGCTTTCAGCGTGTTTGCCGCTCGGGACGGCTCGGGGATCCGCTAACAATGACGTCATGCGCAGGCCTTGTCTTCTAGGTGGTATTGCTTTAACCCGCGGAAACTCAATCTCTCTTTCGCGCATGCGCAGACCGAGAGCGTCAGCGGGGACCGGTTGGCCCCACTGACACAAAGAACTGGTGCGGGAATCACCGCAGTTTTGGGTCAAATTGCCGGCTCGGCCGATTCAAGGCTGCTATTTTATTCCCCCCCTCCCCCCTCCCACCCCCCACAAACACACACACATTTTTTTTTATTCTTGAGACTATCTGATTGCGGTTGCCGGCGCTGAAGTCATCGTTGCGTGCAGAAACACCGATCAAGTATTGGCGTATTGTGCGGAAACCGACGTGTTGGTGTTTTTCTTTGTGTATATATTTTGTCGAGTTATACAAGCAGATAGAAAGGCAATCCTTGGTTTTCTTTTCTTTACTAAGCGTTTTCGGATGCTCTGTCCCAATCTTGTAGAAAATAGGCATAACATAAAGCACTTTTTTATTTTTTATTTCAAGCATAACCAGCAAGAGAAATAAGTCAATTCAACGTATATGTGCCTTAAAATTTTCCCTCCAACAGGTAAAGAAATGCAGATTTTTAGATGTTCACTTAAATTTACATTATCAAACTCTTCGGAGGGAGTAATAAGACGGATATGTGTCTAGATGGTAGATTTCTATTAAACTGAAGAAGCTCGAAGATACAGAAAAAAGACATCACTACCTGATGTTGGATAATCTGTCATATAGGTGACTAACCTGCCAAGGAGATCTGCTTTATGCTTATTCGTAACGTCACGAGGCGCTTACATAAACACAGAATGTTTATTTAATACAGATATAACTTGAGAGGAACCAAAAAGGAATCTAAATCTCTAAAACGGTAAAAATGCGTTCTTTTTGCATTCTTTGCCATTTTTTTTACAGCAGAAGTTATTTGCAATTCAGCGATGGTGATGCAGCGGTGCATGAACCACGCTTCCTAGTTTGTGGATGATCGACTTCACAATAAATGTGGTTGCGTCCAGCTTCCTGACATTAAAATATGAGGCCAGGCTCTAATATCGGTTGTATTTAACAGAGTTAGAATTACTTACGCATCACAAACCTGACACTCTACTGCCGTTCTACGTTCGTCATCCAGGTGACAGTCATTTGGGAATGGCGCCAGCGCGCCCTATAGGTTGTGAAAATTGCGAATTTCCTCAAGAAGCTCTCAAATCTTAAGAAATATGTGGCCTTTGTGAATTCATTGCTTATCGTCCCCGATCTGAAAGTTACGTTCTTGTTTATGTATATATCTAGTTGTGTCTGAAACAGGAAAAAAAAAATTAAGAGCCTGTTCTAGAAGAATTTCGAACTTTGTGCGTTATTCACTTCAATGACTTCTGTAGGCGTTGGGAGTATGTTATCACTTTAATGGCTGAGAACACGAAAGGCAGTCTTCTACTATAACGATCTACTTTCACTTGCTAGTACATCATTTCGATATATCTGATTGATAACAATGCATAACGATACGATGCGTACGCAAAGGCATCAGCGAGGTATCAAGTATCCTTATCGGAATTAGCGGAACGATCTACCTATAGAAGGTATTCACTGGCCGCCATATTTGAGGTCACTGTTTAGAGCGCATGCTCAGAACGAGCTCACATTAATAGGCTGCCAAGACTGGCAATCTTGATGGTGCGGTGTGCACGTTGCAAAATAACTGTGGAAGCTAGCCATCAGCACGTGCTCAGCATTAGCGCACACAGATATGGCCGCCAGTGAATACACCCTATACTCCCTATCAAGAAGAACATGCCGAGAAGCCGTGCACTCGTCGGAAACACGTCGTCGTTATCGTGGGAGGTTGAGTGGCAGCATCATCTAGACGTGCTCCGGTCCAGGCTTGCTCTTTATTTCGAGGGTGGCTTTTGTCTTTGGGACACAGGGAGGAACGACACCCATGTAGGTCACGGCCGCCGCGTGCCTTCAGCTTTTCTTGAAAAGCGAAACCGCAGGGCTGTCTCGATATTTTTCCGCTTCCACGGAGACTCGATGCACAAACCGCTCCGATCTTGCGACCATTACAAGACAGGAGTTTCCAGGAAACCCTACATTTTTTGTGTGTTCTTTTTTCATCATTTTTTTTGTCAAGGCGGATTTCTAAACTGGAAAACTATTTTTGCGGGCAGCGGTTTTCGTAGTTTTCGATTTAGTTTTGAGGGCATCGTGGAGCCTTGAAACTAACCCCGCCGACACTGCTTATACATGATTCAAAAGACCGCCTGTCAAACTCTGTCTTTGGCGTATTTCTTCCTTCTCTGACGGTCCTTTTAAATCGAGTGAAGTCAAAGTGTGTTTTCATTACTAAACAAGTTGTTAAGTAATAAGATATTTATTCAAGCATAGGTTCGAAATATAAAAGAAGAAGAAAAAACTGTTAAAGGGACTCCGTGGTAATAAAGAGTTAGTTAGCAATCAAACGTTAGCCCGGCATTTATCGTCAATCAAAGAAACAACATCGTAAGTAAACAAGGAACAGAGTAACACAAAGTAAGTTTGTACGCACTTGATAAAAAAGAAGATATGTAAAACCAATTGAAAAGTGTGAGAAACTTATATTAAACAATTCCAATGCAAAATCAGAAACAGAAAAATATATCAACATAGAAACTTCAAACAGTTAAAAAAACGACAAAAAAAAAAGACAGTTCTTGTTTTGTATGTGTATTGGGTCTTTGCATACGTGGATAAAAGAGATGAAGACGGGTAGACACAAAACATGCTGATGAATAATACAGACTGTATGTTTACATGTATCGCTTTTTCTAGCGAATGGAAATATTACATGGCGGTGAGTCTTTGTGTAATAGTGTTGCGTGTTTCGGTTGCGATGTAAGTGAACGTGAATGCGCCATAGTTAGTTCTTATGCAAGGGCGCAGGCAGTGACGCTTCTGAATAAGAACGCAAATGACACATAGCGTTTTCAAGCATACATTTAATCGATGAGCATGTTGTCCGGTTGCTTACAAGCTTAAATGTTCAAAACAAAAAGGCTACACGGCATTCGAGGCAACGAGGTTATACGGTATTCGATTTGTATGACATCGAACATGCACAAACTGTTTGCAGCCATGTTCACATACGTGTGAAGCAAACACGCTCCGAACAAGCTCGAGGCACGTCCGCAGATAATTCCGTCAACCTGTCGCAGCGGACACCATGTGACTCCGGCTTAAGAGTAATCCTCACGTGAAGGCAATACAAAGAGCCTACAAATGTGATAGTTTTAAAACGCATTAAATAGTCCTGACGTGTATGCAGGTTGTTTTAATTGTTACGGTTGTTACAAGCGCTACATTAACTTGCAGAACGGCTTATCCTTACGTGTGAGCGGTTGTAGAACTGCCTGGGTGCAGAAGATGTTTACGTTTTGAACTCAAAGTTTGTAGCGCTTGGTTTGTTTCTGACTGATCTCTAATTTTTTTTGTAGCGCATCATTACCCTGGCCTCGGCACTTCGTGGACGCGTAAAATAAATAAATGAATGATGAATAGCTCACCTACGTTCGCAGCTGCATGCGCAACAGGTATTAGACGCTTGGAAGATGGAGGACTTGGAATGTAAGGTGCTGCCGAAACTTGACTACTTTCGCGCCAGTTAGAAATTAGAGCTTTGGGATATGGGTACGTGACCCAGTTTCAGGCGTTATCGCTCATTCAACGCCCCTCGCTTCCATCACGTCGGTACGCCAAAATAAAAATAAAGAATACAGGCGTTAAGCCAAATTGTGGTCCGCACCTGTGGGAATGTTAACAACGTAGTCTTTAATGATGACTGATTGGAAGTTGAATGCTCCATCGAGCAAATCTAGGGTCTAGCATTAACAACACGGGCAATTAAACGTTTTTCGACATCGCGACTCCACCTTCCTCCGTTTTTGAACAATCTACAAGTTTGAGACTTAAGCAGTGGTTACGCTCGACGGAAAGCGAACCTTTCAGAGAATGCCATCCTAAAAGAAGCGAACGGGCAAGTCGGCCTAACATGGCGTGTCGCTGACACGGTGAAGGATAATGGCAAAAAAGTTGAGACATACATCGTTATTATTCAGCTGTTACAGGCTCGGCATACATATTCAAGGTTTTTCGTTTTAATCTCTAGCTTTACAGAAAGACATGCGTGTTTAAGGCACCCCATTTGCGGCGAACATGTCAAACGACAAGCCTGATTCCCGGCTATCAACGCACGTTTGTTTTTCGCGCTAACACGAACAAATAGACGGAGCTCGGACGTCAGGTCGCCTGATCATCGGTCATTCTACGTTCAAAGAATCAATTTAGAACACGGTGCGTCTTTTCTCAGGAAACAGCGTTTATGCACGCAATGCAAACCCTAAATGAGCCTATCGCACAGCCCGTACTGCTGCAGAAGTTGGACCAAAGAGAAAATCCACGGGCCCGAGTTAAGCCAATGAGGAATCAAGAACGTGTTGTGTCGCAGCGACCCCCGATCAGATTCACCAACCAGCAGCCGAGAAACCGCCGTAGCTCTTCCAATGCAAACTGACCGGGACAAATGAAGCGTTCGGAATAAGCAACGACGCCCCGCCTTTCGAATCTTGTTGTTCCCGGTCTCCATTGGCCTCAGTCCACCGAAGTCGAGAATGGGTGCCGAGAGAGAAGCGTAAAGGTCATCCCGCATGCATGCAGGCTTTTAGCGAAGACGGACCATCGTTCAACTCCGAATGCGTCCCCACGGGAGGAAGGGCTCACTTTGAGTGCATTTATCGCGTCAGGTCGATTTATATTCGGAGAGCCCTCACAAGCCGCTGCTCGACCTTCCTTCGCGAAGACGCAACTCTGTTGTTGTTCGTCTCTTGATTTGTTCCACTGCCCGCATGAGAGTGAAAGTGGCACTGGCGCGCTTCGAAACCGAGTCAGTAGGGCTGGTCGGTCTAATCCTTTAGGCACTCCCGCGTGTGATTTAGGAGCCGGTCTCTTGCTAAAAACGAACAACAAAAACAAACAAACAAACATCTTAAACAGAAGACCGAAGTTGCGCGGTGACTCCGATTCGCGGGAGCAGAATGACAAGCACCGCTCCCGTGGGCAGTGGGAGTTTTTGCGGTGTCTTAAAAATGACCCTTCGACGGTTGCCCCCTTTTAGCGGGGTCGCCCGTTTTGCAAGAATGCCAAGGTCAAGGAATCGTTTAGTTTCTGACTAGTTCTTTTTTTTTTTTTTCGGCGGCGCAGTTTAATTAATTTTGCCCAAGAAGGTGGGCGCCTGGTTACTTATCGCGCGCCTAAAGTTCGACTACTGATTAATTCGGACATTGTACTGCGTATCTGCTATGGAATCAGAGCCTGCGGTTTGGAATCCTAATAACACAATGCCCTTATTGCTCAATAATAATTGGGGTTTTGTGGAAATTTAGACAGCGTGTAGTTGGTCAGCCATTTCAAAGTTACGACGAGTCACTCGCTGTAGATGAGCAATTTAGCCAGTGCAGTACAACCGCTAGGCTGGGGTCCTTAACGTGCACCACGCAGTAGTGATACACGACCGCACGCCGGTACGATGCTTATCCAGCATCGAAACGAGCAGGGGTGGGGATGGAACCCAGGATCCCTGGGTGCTGCAGCGCGAGCTTTCGCTCCACGTGCTCCGAGCTGGTGTGCGCTAGCCCACTCGGCCACCGATCGCCCTTTATTGCTCAATAAATATTGCAGAAATACCATTGACATTTGCACATTACGAATTGACATTACAAGAAAATCGTATTTTTTCGCCCACAATGTGCGAAAAACAAAAGCGATAGCTGCAGCATGGTTGCGCAATGCGGGCGGAATGGTGCTGTCACGTACCTGAGGACGGAGGTGTGACGAGGTTAATTCTCATAGCCGTCGTGGTTTGCGTTGTGGATACCGACTGACGACCGCCATCAGTGCTGGGTGATTTGTGAAGTGGGTAAGCGCGGTGGAAGTTTCTAAAACCATCCAACATTACGCGTAGCAACTGGATACTGCCGAAGTGGGATTTCGCATAACGCGAGTAATGTTTGAAAACAAGTCTTTGAAGCAGACGACAGGAAGACTCTCCCTTCGTCGCGCCGTTACTGGCGGAATGCCGGGGCTCCCATCACACTTCTCTACGGGCTGCGCAGCCGACGGGAAAACCCGACTTCCCTGGCCTCGCGCCAAGAGCGGAGGGAGGGTTTTTCCTAGCCCCGTGACGACAGCCCCCTAGGTCGAAATCTCTGCAAAGTGTCGGCCGTAAAGTTATCACTTTAAAATCCGTCTACTATTTGTACGGGCCCTGACCGCGTCAACATCTGTTGACTTTGTGTCCGTGGCTCCGGCGTCTAGACTTGTGTTCACGACGGCTGATTCAAAATAATGTAATTCTATTTTAGACGCATTTTCCCGTACATACTAAAAAGTTCATATGATGCAGCTTTTCTGCGGGGAAGTTAAAGAAATGATCGCAGAAATATAATGGTGGAGGCTCATCGAATAATTCGATGAGTACCCACCGAACAGGAATAATTTGTAATTCGAATAGGAGAGCTGCTGCGTATGTTCAAATCGTGGTACACAGCACATTAAAAATAAATAAAAGGGGCAGCGTTTAAAAGACGATTAATTAAATGGTTTCTACGACTGACCTCTCATCCACATGAAGTGAGCCAATTTACAAAGGAAATTGGTTCGCCGAAGGATACTTGCATGAGCGCGTGGCTATGGCAAGCGCAGATTTTAACGAAGTTGCTACCACGAACTCGAGCATTCCGTTTCGCTCCATCTTCAGTCCAGGGTGGAGGAATGCCACTTAACGAGCTCCTTAATCGGGGAATGCAAATCTTGGAGGCAGTTCTCACGCACATTCGTCCCAGTTGCTACATTGTTTCTGTCTAACCAGACCCGACCTGCCGCAACTTCAATGCTCTCCTCGGGCTGCTCACCTTCGTGGCCATTGTCCATCTCGTGAGAGATTAATGCGCGTAGAAACGGAAGGAGGGGAGGAAACGAGAACGTGCGGTGGCGTCAAAGCGTCGAATTTTTATTGCGAGGATAGTGGGTGGACGCGAAGCCTAGTAGCGTTTGCTCCAATGCCTCCCTACAATCAGAGGAAACAAGAGCGTCGTCTGGGTGCGACGTTCGAACGCCAAACGCCAGACCCTGCTTTCGGCCCTGAGTTCGGGTTTGGAAGGCTAGTGGAGATTGCCTTTGCGTCTGCGCACAATCCTTCCAATCAGAGCTCGGCGCTTTTACGTCGCTGCACGCTCTTACCTCGTCCTCTTCTTCAGTTTTTTTCTTCGTGCACGTTCCAAACTCACCCTAGGACTCAGAAACAGGCGGAAGCGCGGCAGGTGGCGATGCAGGAATTTGGTGGCGAATTGTTTAACCTATACAAGACCACGATGGTAGGTCATCGTAACGTCAGCGCTAGTATTTTGATTCTGGACAAGTACGTCGCGCTACGAGGCATCACGACCTTAAGCTGATTGAGGTCGGTGACTCTGTTGCCCCAGTCACGTCGCTGCCCGGAAGCACCTCCGAAATTCAAAGCAAAAAGCGTCCCACTTCGTCGAGACTGCGAACAGGACGTAAAAATAGGCATAACAATATACTTACTACAAGAAGAAACGCAGACTCCAGGAATCAAGAGTCGTATAGGCTTGCTCTCAGAAAACAAATAGAAGAAAAAATAAAGTAGAAATTCCCGAACTTCTCAGGGTCGATTTATAAATTCTCATAACATGGACTTTTCGAGAAATCGTCACGTACAGGATGCCTCGTTTCTTTACCGAGGTACGCCCGCGTGTACCGTCGGTAGGACGTACCATTCACCTAAACTCCCCATGTGCTCACATGAAGTTTCTACCTTTCGTGCACTAATATCCTTTTTAAGTGCACATGCCATACGGTCAGTTTAGCCTAACGAAATTCCCCCGAGACGAATCTATGCAGTTCTCCCTTCTTGGCAGCTCTGATTCTTGGCGAGGTCTCGTGCATCGCGTCGTGCGCCAGTACCGTCCTCGTCGCCACTGAAGGACGCAGTCAGCTGCTCCGCTACTCTTTCTTATTGGCCTAAATCGCCCTATTTGCGCAACGTAATCGACCGAGCTGCATCGTAAATACTCTCGCAGAAAGAAGAAGAAAAAAAAGACAACCTAAACAAGGGCAAGCATATGCTGCCAAAGAACACACGGGGCTGCTACTTGCACGGACAGCCCCGTCTCTCCAAGTAAGAGCTGTCTATAAACAGCACTATACATTAACTGATAACAACGCCGCCGCCGCCAAACAACGCTAGCCTCCTCCAACCGCACCGCGTCTGTGGTTTGATCTCAGCCAAGTGAGAAGCTGACTGCGCACCTCCCGCAACAACACACCCGAAATCCAATTTGCATCACCAGCCGCTATACTCTATCTGTATTCGCGCGCACCTTCCGGTTTCCAGCTGTGCGCACGTGAATCCGCGAACCGCTTTTTTTTTTGTGTGTCTAATTGTACCTGCAGCAGTTCTGCGAATGAATGCATTTGCATCTCTGGAAGGGCTTTAGCAACCTGCAAGCCACGGAGACTTCTGCAATGCAACAGCGTTCTTCGGGCGGCTTGGTGAGCCCCCATTTTGGCAAAACGTTCGCTGCTGCGTCTTTAATTTTTGCCGTATATTGTATTTCATTCCCCCTTTATAGTTGCCTTACTACGGCTTGATGCAGCTTCAAGTCCCGAGGCTTTAGCCCCAGGCTGTTTAAGACAGACAGGGCGTGACACTTATGCCCCCGATTCTCGGTTCCTCGGCGCTTTTATCGGCTAATCCAGCAGTCTGATTGGCTGCGGAGTGATAATGAGATGCTCGGGCTCGCCTAGACCTGTGTTTCCTTAGAGCTGTCTATAAAGCAGCCGTACCGCACTGGCTAAACTTCTCATTCACAGGGAAGACAACAGACGCCCATTGGTGCTATCATTGCCTAACTTCCCGCTGTCTTAATATACACGTATAACAGCGGAGGGCACTACATACGAGTGTATTTAATTATTCAATCATTCGTTAAAGCGTAAAAAAACAACTAAGAGCCCATAAAGACAGAGGGAACATTAGGAAAAATACCCTTAGATAAGTTTGGAGGAACGGGAACTAAGGCCCAAATGAGCTGGTGGAGATTACTAGACATTACTCAACCCCGAGACTGCAGGAAGCAAAAGCACGCACACACACACACACGCACGCGCACACACGCACGCACACACAGTATCTAGACTTTTGTGTGTCGTTTTTGCTTCCTGCAGTCTTGGGGTTGAGTTATGTCTAGTAATTAAGCTCAGGGGATTTTTTTTGTCTAGTAATTAAGTTAGGCCTAGTAATTAAGCTAAAGGGGGGGGGGTAGGAAGAGATAGGAAATGTTTTTTTATATATTTTGAGCGACGTATTTTCTTCTCAGTTTGACTTAAATTGAGTTTTCTGAGCTAGAGTCGCAGTTTCATGGTGGAATCCAATCAATATCACGCAACATGTTTTAATAATAGTGCCGCTCCTAAAGCCTGAACATGATACTCTCCACGCGGCCTGTAACAAATTACACCCAGTTGCACAATTACCTAGCAGTAGCTGACCCTCATAAACTACATAACAAAAGCAGTCAGCGCTCATCTCTGGAATACGCACCTAACCCTGCCCAGAGACTCTCAACCTATCTGTTACTAGAGTTTCTTGCGTTTGCACCGGCAACCACACGCATTATTCTCAAAAAGAAACTGATAATCGAAAAAAAAGAGGCAAGACGTTCTCGATCGTACAGCTTGAAAATATTAGAGGTCCCCATCAGACACGACACTAACGCATATATATATAGACGCGTGACCGCCACTCGAAGCAACATAAACGAGAACAAAAAAGATAAAAGGACGAGTGACTTGAAGGATCGCTTCTAGGAGCAGTGGAGACGTCCATTGTTTAAAGGCAACATAAAGGGCAGCTAAGCTGTTGCCGCAGGTTTTTATCGATCCATTTTGTCGGCCAAGTGCAAAAATACGACGAAGCGACGGACAAAGTGGAAGCTAGGAAGAAGGAATAGAAGCCGTTCTAAAGATCTCAAGATAGAAAAACACAAAGCGAAAGTTCTTCTGGACTTACGCAGGTCGTGACTGAAAGAGAAGGGTTATTCTCGGGACGCAACAGTTTGAAGGATGAGACGTCAAAGAGAGAGCTCAGTCAGCGGGCCGAATACCAACGACGACGGTTCGTTCGGGCATCGGAGAGATTCGGACAGAGCGCCTGTTATTACTTGAGCCCACAACAAACAATAGTTGGGGCGACTCATGACAATTCGAGGAAGACGCACCCTCAATCACTGCATACACCTCCTCCTATACGGGACGCGCGGTAGAACACAAACACTGCGCTGCACTGGGAGCTGCGCCTGCGCACAAAAAAAAACACGACTTGTTCGTGTTTCTTGTTCTTGTTTTTACGGGACGAGAACCCGATTTGTTAACAATGTTCCAAGGGGGCCTAAGCTGACTCGATGAGCTGCAGTGTATTTGGCGGACGAGTTTCGAATGAGCTGGCCGAGTGTCTGTCGAAGGTCGACTAACCTGCCTCGACGACCATCTCCAAGGTATAGAGCCGCGTTTCTTTTTTGGTCATAATTTATTGTCCCGATTTGGTCATATCTTTATTTTCGTTCATGCCTCCTTCCCCGTTTATATCTTGTTTCACCGTAACTTGGCAAAGAGTGGACGCTACGGCCCTTTTGAGGCCAATCAGAGCGATGGAGGCGAAACACGTGACAGCCCTTACCCAATGTGCAGGGGCGAGGGCGTAGCCCAAGCAGTTGAAGAAAAGGGAAACGAGGAACTTCCCCTCATACCCGAACCTCTTTTTATGCGCCCCAAACGTCGCTTTGCCGCCCCTCGGAGATTAGCCTGTCACTCATAATTCGTACAAAAGCGGTTTTCTTCACCTTCCCGCCCATGGCTTCGACAGCGTGGAACGCGCGCAACTAGTGAGATAGAGTACAGTCACGTGTCTCCCTCCGACGCGCTGATTGGCTCACTAGGACCGTAGCCTCCGCCGTTTGGCAAGTGGCGGCGAGGCGGAGTATTCGCAACTCCAACGCCCTTTAATAGGTGGCGGGGCGGTAGTTGCAAGATGGCGGAAGAGACAGGGATAGATTCTCCAGGATGTTCCGTGCGTCTGCTCGCTGACGCTGGTCAGTGTGCTCACATTAATTTATTTGGCTACAAATACGAAGCGGTCAGGGCAGGAGCCTATCACAGGTGACGGAAGATGTTGACGCGCGTTAAGCAAATGAACATTTGGATTTTTAAAAGTCGCGGAGCGATATGAAACAATTCCTAAGTTAGCGCACTCGCTTTTTTCGTTAAAACTGCACGATGCATGAACACGAAGACAAGGACCATGCGGTAACACCACAACAACGAAGACAAAACTCTGCCACCGTCTCCGCCGCCGTCCCCGCAACCTATGGCGTTCTTCGTTCGTCCGCGAGAGGGCGAGCGACGTGCTGGAGTTGCGAAGAGGTGCCGACATTGAACCGAAATAAGACGTGAGGGGACGTTGGGAAAAGGAATTGTCTCGGTCGCTTCTTTTTCGGGACCGAAACGAGATGCCAGTCACAGCGCGTTCGCTTTCTGGATGTTTTTGCCCGCAAAGCGGGTGGTCGGTCGAACGATTTGCCGGCTATTCTAGGCGCGCGTGAACCGTTACCAATAATGGCGATATTCGCTGATGGAGAGCCCGTCATGTCTCTCTCTCGGCACGCGGGCGTGCGGAGATGGTGCGTGCTGATTTGAGAAGCGAGAAACAATCGTTTCCAGGCCTGAAGACATCCCAAAACGTGCGTGGCGAAAACGAGGAAGGCGGTAGCGTTTCGGAGGCGTGTTTGCAGACGTGAGCTTCATCTAAGCATCCTTGGTTTGTAACGTCCGCAAACACACACACAAACAAAACAAAAAAATGATGCAGGTGGTTCGTTGACCCTGCCGTCCTAGACACGTCTTTGGTATAGGAAGCCGCGTTCAAAAGGAGCGGAACAGTGAGAGGCAATTAAGGCAAAAGATTTGCTGAAAATAAAACAAAAGACGCTTGTTGTACGCCTAATAAACACCTTGAGGTAATACTTAGAGTCAAACATAAATCATGCCGTGAAGCCTGTGTATGGCGTTCTTTTTCAGTAACACTAAAACAGGCGACCACAATACCCCAATCACAATATCTTCTTAGATATTTAACTGTACTGACCTGAAGAGACGAATTATACTTATTATAATTAATAAATTAACGAGAAGTCTGACATTTCTTGTTTACGTCGCTGTGGAGAGTGTTTTTTAGCCGATTTGCAGCGATTTAGAACAAAACGTGAGCAGTGAGAAACCTTAAACTCTTCGCGTTATGTTTTACACAGAGTATATTGCTTGTTGTCAATTCATATAAGGCGAATGTTTTCGCCATCAGCTTGGTCTTAGATGAAACATCTTACGTTCAAAAAGAAGTTTCCTAGAAATCATCACATTTTCCTGTTCAGAATGTCGGCCGCAATTTAGAAAGGATAAACTCTCGCGACACTTTTTTCCCCCACAGCTGACATATCTCGCAAGCTGCCCCTAAGCCGAATTCCGTGAAGAAAATGACGCAACAAGAACCAAAAACGCGACTAGCACACAAGCAAAATAAAAAAAAAAAAATAAAGAATTACAAACGTTTCGTTGACTGAGAGTGGATTAAGGGGTCACGTGTCTTGGTGCGCTCGCAAGTTCACGTCCGATTTGAGATTCCACGATGAGGAAGTGCCGACTGGCCTTCATAAAGGTCGTTCGAGAAAGCACCAAACAACATAAAAAGTCCTTAGTCGCGCTACAAATCATCTTTCCAATCCCTCCGCAAAAAAACAACAACAACAACAACAACACGCCAACGAGCAAAATTAAAAAAAAAAAGACACACGAACAGCACAGGTGACCATACAAAAATAATGCGTTCTCTCAAGAAAGGTCAAACGAAAGTGGACGTAATCTCCTTCTATCAATAAGGAAGTCAGGCGAAATCGGGTTTGGTCCTTTCGTTGTGCACATAAAGCGGAGTTACATCGTCGATTTGCAAAGTGAAAGTCGCTGTGAATGAGTAGAGTGTCGGCTCATGTAAAATAACCTTGGTGGCTTTAAAAAGTCGACTTAAAGCTTACTTATAGAGACCACGTTGTCACCAACAGATAGAAAAGCTTTCAATGTTGTAATAACACCTTCACTTCGGTTAGGTATTGTGAAAGCAGTCTCTGTAGCGATTCATCCATCAAGCTTTCATATAAAGAGTTTCGACAATACTGTGTCTCTTCCCAATGATGCCATCGTGCAATGAACTTGGCATGTCCTCCAGTACCCTCGAGTCACAATTCATCTATATTTTGAAATCATGATTATTACGAGGTAGTCCTTCCTTGTAGACAAAAAACAAATATAGAAAACAAAATACTGGAAAAAGGAAGGAAGAAAAAATGGCAAAACTCTGGTTCGACGCATTGATGCAAGTGCAAAGATTGAGCACAGAAGCAATAAGCGCCATCGTAGTTTGGATTTATGCGTCTTCTTATCAATGTCAACCTAGTGTCATAGGGTGATACCTAAATTTGAAGATTTAATTTTAGTTATTCAAGTTTTAGAATTTAATGAGTGAGAACGAACTTTGAAGAATATGACTTTATCAAAAGCAATTCAGCAAGGCGGAGTCTTACATTAAAATTCCTTGAACATAACTCAACGTTCAACTCAAAGTTTCGTTGATGTTTAGCATACTAAAGAACAACATTATTTCGTTACGCCCGCTCTTGAGCGTGGCAGTCTTCGATCCGATGAGATTTTTTTGCAGGTCGAAGAAGAGTCGGCTTATGTCCGGGTCCAGAACAAAATTAGTGGACTTTTGTCCGGCTACCTGAGTCGCTGGAGAAAAAACAACTGCACCTGCCAACATAAAACACGACTACGGCAAGCAGACATTGAGCGATAGCCAAAAAGGAATCCACTTGCAGAAAAAACCAAGCCCTCGCAGGGAAGACTGCGTAAAACAGTTTTCGTTGCAGGCGGGCGATTGTAGGGCGCTTGACAAGGCCGATCCGCCAAGTCCCCGTAGTTGGCTCATTCACACGTGCGCCTCAGAAGGGCGAATAACTCTGCTGCCAGAACAAACCTCCTCGAGGCAAGGTTGTCGCGTACTCCTGGGAAGGTCGACCTGAAAACGGCGGGACTTGTACGATTTTTCTAGTTCACTGGCAATGGCTAGCCACGGCACTATGAGAGGAGCTGCATATTTACAAGAATGCGATCGCCAGCACCATAAACAAGACTCGAAATCCACTTTCTGGCAGTTGTGCCGCTATTTTTGTCTGTTGTTTTCTTTCGGCATCTGCTGATGTAATCTAGCTGATTGCATAGTAAAGATTCGTATTTTTTGCGTGTTCATTATGCATAATAAGGATTGTTTGCTACAAGAAAAGATATGGTTTAAGAACTCCAAGAAACAAGACGTGCGCTCAATTTACGCTTCTTTCCAAATAGCTGCCCTTTCTGTGGTTTTCTTTCAAAATATTTGCTTAATTAGGAACTAAACCTTCGGTAATAATAAAAATATTGATGAGCTGTGTGTGGAGATTTGTGTTTGTCCTTTGTCCCACTTGTTCCCCTTCTCCAGGGATTATTTCCGTCATTCTTGTCCAGCTCGCTTGCACCTTTGCATTTAATTGTATTATAATCATAACCGTAAAATGAAAGCCTTTCATCCTTGCTGGTGTTAGACTGGTGGCAGCTGACAAAAACCTGTTTGCTCTACTGACGTCTAACCTTGGTTAGCTCAGTTGGTAGAGCACTCCAATGGAAATGGAGAGGTCCCATGGTTCGATACCCGGACAAGGCGGATTTTTTCAGTCGCGCACCAGTCACCTAGCTGTGTTTGGAGATTTGTGTTTGTCCTTTGTCCCTCTTGTTCCCCTTCTTCAGGGATTATTTTCGTCAAAGTAACTTCATTCTCTCATCAAACATAGCAAACCTTTCATCACATCCGAAGTGACTGTTTCATCGACGCTACAAAAAGAGGTAAACTTGAAAGCAAGCTGTCTTGCCTAAACAATTGGCCTTTCTTTGTGGCACAGGCGCTCAATGCCTGAGACGACCCCACAGGGAAATCACACTTTCACAAAAGCACTTGTTGGTTTCCTAAGACAAACACGCCTGAACTTCTGTCTATTGGACATCAACTTCGGTGTTGGTGAATGGTGCCCTGTACATTGCATTAATCAACCCTCGCAACTTTCACGCCTTGTCTTCTCTGCTTTCTTTCCTCTCTAATTTTCCCTTTTAATTTACTCATTCCATTTTCCCAGCACAGAGTAGCCAACCGGGAAAATTACTCTATGTTAACCTTTATGTATTTTTCCCTACTTAGCTAATTTACAAATATATCTAAGCAAAGCGCCGCCCCTATATTGCATGGCGCCTAAACCTGCCAGAATGCGAAACGCGTCTATCGCCCTGCACTCACATTGCACAACAACCCCGAAAACGCGGACGAACCATGCAATTCATCGACCACAAAGCAGCCCCCACCACGACACGCCGGCGTCTCCCGCGGGAAAACCCCAGAGGGGTCCACTGCCCACCAACCCTTCGCAGCGTCAGTATACCGTCGCCAAGAGCTTTCATCATCCCCGCATACCACCCGATCGGAATTCAAGCGAAAGTGTCAGGCCGCCGACAACACCCACAGACTTCGGTCACGTCGTCGTCCTGCGGGATACCTAGAAGAGAAGGACTGCGCATGACGTCATCGAAGGTGAACCTCCCCCCTCCCCTTCTCAAAAAAGAATAAAGAAAATGAAGTATGCATTGCCGAACGCTTGATTTTCCACCCAAATTGCAGCGCTAGCGGTCCGAACTAGAAGCCAAAGTTTCAGTACTAACACGTCATCGTATTTAAAAGTCATGAGTGATTTTTTGTTTCTTATTTCAATGGAAATCATGGGGGACTATTTTCTTACGTTTTTGGTAGCTGGCGTCATATAGCTCCATGTATTCGACGAGCTCTGTCGGCCACCATGTTTACATCGAATATTTTAGAAAATTACTTAGCTTCTTAATACAATAACGATTGTCGAAACTTTGGCATCTGGTCTCGACACCTAGCGCCAAATTTGGGCGAAGAATGAGCGTTCGGCGACGCTTATAATTTAATTTTCTGGGGAAAACAAAAACAAAAACACAAATATCTTATTTTGCCTTACCCTGTACTTAACCTAGTTCACACCCTAGGTCGTGCCTGTAAGTTACACGACGACCAAACGCTATGATAGACTATCAAAAGATGCGAGCAAGCTATGTCAGCATAGCCACAGTTATCTCCGTATAAACGTGCTAAAAAGCGATTAATTATTAACGGCGACGAAGTATTTGAAGCGGTTCCTGCTTCGTTGGAAACGACGCATATAAGGTAACGAGAAACATAATGCGTTACATTCAAGCTGACGTAGCCCGTTCCTTTTTAATCGCAGTAACCTGCAACGTACCTAGTTACTTTATGAGACAGTAACGAGTAACTGTATTTAGTTACTCGATTTCAGTAACGTGTACTACATGTCTGGTGGATCCACTAGTGATGACGTTTGGGTGGGAGAGGCGTGAGCCTCGTCTTCTACGTGGTATTGGCCAGCCGGACGATGAAGGAACACCGGCGGCGCGCTGATCGAGGCGAAGAGGCGACAAGGTGACGGCGGTCGGATGGCACGCGCTCCTCGGAGCAGCCGAAGAAACCGATCCGTCTTGGGCACTATCTTCGGTGGCCCAGCGCCGATCGCCACCAGGAAAAAGCAGTGTCGGCGACTCGCATGAGCGCGAGCGGACGCTGCTCGCAAACAACTAAAACAAACAAAAGCGTTCGGTGCCGCGCCGACCGTCGCCGCTCTTCTGACGATGTGATGAAAAAGGGTTCGCGAAACGAGGAGAGGAGCGACCAAGGGGGTCAGCCGCGACAACCCGCAGCATTGCCTCAGGCGTTCGCCGGACGCCTTTAGAAAAATAAGAGTGACTCGTTGTTTGGATGTACGACCGCGGGAACTTAGTGCTGCCCCAAGGAGCGTACGATGTCTCCGCTAGGTGACAGATGTAGCCGGGCGCAGTACCACCACTGTGTACTCGTTTTCTCTGTAGGTCTGACCGCGGTCGACGCCACGAGGTGACGGAGCCAATCAGTCAGCGCCAAAAAATGCATCGTCACGGCGCTAGTCGCCTTTGTGGGTTGTCTATCACCGGCTAAAGCGATCAGGCACAAAGAAAAGTGCAGGATTGCGGTGCATTCACTGTGCCTGATTGGCTTAATGGTTGCTAGCAAACGACTTGGTGGAGCCTGATTGGCTACACCGAGTCGTTGGGTCGGCAGCGTTCGAACTCCGAGTGAAGTGGCCCGGAGTCCTTTTAACGTTCACCATGGCGGTTGTAATGCACGACCACACGCAGCTGCGATGCTCGTTCAAATAAAAATCGGGCGGGGGGATTGAATTATCGTGGAAAGCCAATGTGCATGGTTGCAGAGCAAGGCGCCTGACTTGCCGATAACCTCTCGTTCATGTAAGCAAGCCAGCGTACCGTCCGATTAGGTGGTACGCGGTGGTGCGATTGGAGTCCTGCCAAAGTCGTCTTCACGTGCCTGCAGCACACGCGCTTTCGAGCGTGGGACACGAACCGAAAAGAGATCGATTAGACGATATCCAATGCCTCCGATAACGATACGATGTAGTGGAACGGTGTAGGGCGGAGCATCGGATTCATTATGAGAATTATTGGAACGATCTACGAAAACTTTCTGATTCGATCTGATGACAATAATTGCGAGTGTGTACCACCGTATATTAATTTATTTTTCTCTTTTTTTTCGTGCCTAAAATTAAAAGAAAACACACACATGAAAAAGATCTTTAGCATTTCCAGGCGTTCCCTTTTCGTGTTGCGCGAGACAAGAAACACGCAACTTTGAGCAGTCTGCTTTATATTCGAGGTGCTTGTCTTACGAGTAACTAATAAAAGCGGACATGCGGGTTGAACGCGTCATGACAAGTAAGCCGACAAGGAAAAAAAAAAAGAATACACCTTGAACTTTTGAGTTTGCTAAGACCTCAGTCTAGCCCCAGCTGACCGTTTCAGGAAGAAAAGTCAGTAACGATGCTTCGGATGAGCGCCAACAGACTAATTGCAAAGCTAATGGTGCGCGAGCGCAGAGCCTATACACAACCAGTGAAACGAGAAAACGGTCGAAACTGGGACGAGTTCCTCCAGAAGAACCGTTCGACAGGGGATGGCACCAGACGTCGCCAAGGTCTCCGCAACATCCGTCTAAAGTTTAAACTGAGCCTTCTGCGCTCTGATTACCACGGTTAATGATGCTCATTTACCTCAAATTTTAATTTTCAGTGTATTCTTCCGTTTTGTTGTTTGTTCTCCCCTGTCGTTTGCTACTTGAGTTCGACAGAATGCATCGCGGATTTGTTGCAGGACAAAATTGGTTCGAAGGAGTGCTTCAACAAGGGTTTCTGGAGTTCATTTTCATAGAGCTTTTTTTATTGGAAGAAGCCGTCTGAATCAGGGTTGGGCACCGAGACTCTAAAACGTATTTAGAAATACAAATACTGGGATACATGACGAAGTCAGCTAAACTACCGATGTTGAAATACACCCGTACAAAAGTATGGCGATACGTATCATAAATACATTTGAAAAATGGAAAAGTATTTGGAAATACGAATACAGCAATACATTTTGCCGGGGTAGTAATACTCACATAAATTTTTGTTAAAACCAGCTTTTTTGATGTGAACTCGTGTATAACCGGCTAAAGTTTACTATTCGTAAAACAAAAAGGACATAACTTTTGTTGCTTCTCTTATATTTTTGTATGGAAGCCATACAAAACAAAAGTATACGATTTTGCTGCTATATTTGACGACATTTGACGAGAAATAGCTTTTTAAATAGCTCTTGAGGTTCGCCGCTACAGATTTGGCCAAAGAGTAATGTTATCGAACGAGATTAAGCGTTCAACAAGTGTCAGTGAACACGGGTTCATATTAAAACTAACGAAAACCGCTTTCACATTGAGAAAGTTTTAAGTGCTAATATTTTTTATTTGTTTGTTTTCTAAGTATATGAAGATTTCACTTGGAGGTGCTAATACGCAGGCTTTATTGAAAGGGTGTCTACTTATAAAGCGGAAAGCGACTCCTCCAATGAAACAAAACAACTCATACTAACCATGAGGTTAATATTGAAGTTAAACATGGGCGCTCTCGAGCCCGAAATTATTTTAGCGTAGAATTGCCATTTTTCTTTAGAAATAAAGCCGCGTAACTAAGCGAGTCATCAGTAGGTTAGAAATCATTTTCATCCAGAATGCAGTGTAGTTTACCGTTAGATATATTGCGAGCCTTCGAAGTAATATATCACGTGAACGTCTAAATTCGTTTAAATCTACAAAAATATCCCAGAAATATCAGCATCCTATATCCCAAGGTCGACAACTTTTCTGCAGTCACTTCAAGACGTCGCCTTGGAATAAAATTGTGTATTTTATCTGATTATCTGAAGCAAGAAACTTTACACTCGCCCTAATAAATGGTGGTAGGAATGCAATGCACATTTGTAAACCTCGTACACACGGTGCATCCTGCGTTCTGATTCTAAAAGAATAGGCGCCCAAGTGAAGTACCCTGGAAGCCATATGTGTTTTCTTTGGAAAAGAGGAAGCGAGTCACCAAAGTGGGGCACATGATGTCCGAAACAAACCTTGGTCAGCTTGACAACAAAACCTCAATGTCCCATTCACATGTACCCTCTATTCCTCTGAAGCACAAAAAAAGAGAGGAAACAGCCTTTTGAGCTTTCGCTCGGGGGTCAGTGATATCGAGATACATTGACCCGGGATTGTATCGCGATACAAGAAATACACCAAAAATGTATTCCGATACTGAAAGAGAGAGACCCATTAACAAAAATGTATTGAGATACAGAAATATAAATATTCAAAGTATTTCTGAAATAATATCGCGATACATTTGTATTCCAATACTGCCCAACCCTGCGTGTCAGTAATGACATTTTATTCAACAATGTAAAGCGCGTGTTATACGTTTCAACGGCGCAAACGGGCCTATTAATATTTTTTTGAAAGTAGTGCAGTGCACGCGCAAATATTTTATTAGGAAAACATTTTTTAGCCCTATAAATTATGATTACGTCATATACAGTGGTTCAAAAGAAATAGACGTACAGTGTATGCATTTTAATGAAACCATGGCAAAACATTGCAAATTGTCATATTGTTCGTATCTTACGAAGTGCACATTTCAGAAAAAGAGCCTTGCCAGATTAAAGAGTCATATCAGAAAGAGGATATTCAACATGCACGCAAGAATGTTCCTTTGTACCCTACAAAAAGTGGAACAAAATATTCTTCGTAATCGTCTTAATACACCATATTAATAGATTTATGTTTTAGAAAAAAGAAAAGAGAAGAATACGTTGATTTTGGGCACCACTACCGCTAACCAAACTTCAAGTCCAGGTATAACGATCAATATAAATAATAAATATAATTTTAAAGTTCAGAGCCGGAATATATTAGGCCTCCAGTTAACCGATCTCTGAAAGCTCTCCCACGGGTCATTCACACCTCACCACACTTCAAAGCATCCGCTCACACAGACACTGGAAAACGAAGAGCTTCCAGAGCGCTACCCGTGAGCAATCAAAACCAGAACGCCCCAAAACGGCAGCAGCGTGCCGTTCGGCCGTCCCGCCCACAAAACGCGAGGTAGCCAGACCACGGAAGTTCTGTAACCTTAGCCGAGGTTAGAGACCCCCCCCTCCCCCTAAACTCCCAAACAGAAAGAAAACGAAAAGGAAGAGAAACTCTGGCTGTAAAATGCGTCATGAAGAAGCACCCGTGTCGCTTTTTTCGGCGGAAGCGGAGGAGGGGGGAGCAATGAACGTTTCCTATTAAGAAATCCCGAGCATTCAATCAACCAATCTAATTTTCCGGTTTCAAATCGACCGACCACGGTTCCTCCTCCGGAACCGCAGAGTAGTCGTGGTTCTGCCGCCGCCGCGACTGCACCGGACTTCTCGCTGGCGCAATAAGGCGCTCACAAAATGAAAGAGAGCGCCCGGTGCTATTCACCCCGAGTCAGGGTGCATCGCCGGAGATCCATCTTCCATTCCGGTCCCATTGTAGCGACGGGGAAGCCGCATACGCCGCAGCCGCGCCACGAACTTCTCGTAAAAAAATGAAATAAGAATCATAAAACCTGAAAACAAATCACCTTCGTGTCCCTCGCTTTTACGTCGTCAGTCGTCGCTGACGCAATAATAAAAAAAGTATAAAAAAAATCAACGCCATCGCTGTTGCAAGAATCGCATTAATTCGAAAATTGTCGAGCGCGTGCTCCGCGTGTGAGCATCCGTCATCGTCAACTTAATTTCTTGTTAAACTCATTGCCTCCGCGATCGGGTTAATTTCTTCATCGGGACCCTTTAATCCGTAATCCATCTTCATATAGACGGCCGGGAAGCGATGGTGGCTCCCCCTTGGCGCGCTTTCGGCTCCAATTTTGAGCGAACTCCGAGGGCGTGGCCCCTTCCCCTCGATTCCGGTTCCGCTCTGAATTCGATGACCCCCTCCCCAGCGGCGCCGCGCTCGGGGACCAACGGAACCTCGAACGTCGACCCTGAGCGAGAACGAGTGACTGAGTGAAACATCTAGCCTTTCCATTTCTTCCACCTTTCTTTCTGCCCCTCTCCGCCACCGCTCTGAACTCCATCTGTCTTTTTGCTTCGTTGTTCATCTTGTTGTTCTAGTCATACACAGACATACCGGGCTTCCTCCTTTCAGAAAGAAAGAAAACTTTCTCTTCCTCGAATGTGCAAGTACAAAAGTAAAGAAATGGAGGCAACGCGGACATATCCATCAATGTCAATTGTAAGCGATTACGTCCGTGCCGTTTTGCTTCTCTAGTAGAAAACTCACCCCCCCCCTTTTCTCTCTCCCCAATTCCTTTGAAATGCGGACGGAAATTGTCGTACAAAACAGCGAAATTTCCTTTGTCTCTGCCTCCCAAACACACACACACACACAGGCACACGCACACACACATTTTCGCGTTTCCAGTTGTCATGAGCTGCCGTTGTCCGCCAAACAAACTGGGTGACGACGGTGGCGAGAACTCAGCACGTGTCCTTCACAAGAAACGCAAAACGCAGTACGCAAGCAAAACAAAAAAAAGCAAAGAACGAAACAACAGCAACGCGGAAACGTTAACTGATCTGTACCGTTTCACGCAGCCTTGTGGGGACGGAGAAATACGCGTGTAACAATACTACCGACAACAACAACAAAAACCACAGCGACAAACAATAACACCGAAACACCTAGCAGAGAAACTCACGGTAACAACAAGGTGCAGGAATGGGAGCAACGCAGGTCGCAGCTCACGGCGCAGCGGACGAAGGCCGAACCTCAGTACCGCGGGGCGAAGAGCCCGAAAATTAGGAAGATTAGAGCGGAATTTGACGCGAGCGAAAGCAACGAGTGCAGGAAAAACGACAGAAAAAAAAAAGAGTGCGTACAGCACAGGAAGGCGGGGGTGTAGGCAGGCGTGTCTCGCGTTCGGTTGCTCAAGACATAAAATCTGAGGGGTCCCCACACTTAGCCGCGCCAAGTCGGACGCCGGAGTCGACCTTCCAAAGGTCATTTTGTGGTTGTTCCGACGGGGTCCTGTGTATGCGTGTGTGCGTAAAGGCTGCAGTCTAGAATCGTTCTGCGTATTTTGTTGTTGCTGTTGTTATTGGTGTCGTTGTTTCTTTCTGGCCTTCCTCAGAGCGGCTGTCTTTGAGAAGTTGTCTGTTGCGATTAGCGGAAAGAATCAAAAGTGGTCCCGTCCCTCGAGACACGAGACCATTTAAGTTTGTGAGCTGTTTGATCTCCAAGACTTGAAATCGTGAGAAAGCTGAAACTTAGTTCTTACGATTAAATATACATTTAATATTATATGTGGAATAGACAATGTGCTACATACAATTGAATTAACCAATGTTTCAGAAGTCTTGCAAATTCAAGATTGACTTTTTAATTGTTTTTCAATTTTTTCTTATTTTTTTATTAGTAAGGTATGATAGTGTTTTATTAGAAAATATAAATAAAAGGTGTTGTATATTGCTTGTATGTTTGCAATTAAAGCTTGAATCTCGTAAGATGTGCGTCCTGAGTGCGGTTTCGCATGCGTGCTATTATGGCCAATATTGTGGCATGGATATGAATAATAGCCAAATATTAATACTTGCCTTTACATGTAGCGCACAAATAAGAAAAAAAATTGTGCATAATGCGGAGTAAAAAGATTCGGTATTCGTAAGTTCGCTCGCGCTACACATATATACTCCCTACATAATTCGTGGTGATTTTCTTCGAAGTAGATACCCTTCCCCTCAATCTTTAATTTCCGGCTGAGAGTTCTTAGAGATGTTATAAGTTAGACGGCCACCTAGTGGACCACGCCCTCTAACCTTCGCCGTTCTGCCGTCAGTGTATCTAGCAGAGCACAAGAGCTTCGAAGGGTTCTCTCTTTGGGAGCACTGGCAAACACGGATAACCGCAAGACCGGGAATTTCGAAGTCAGCTCGAACGTCGGCGCTCCGTTCTTCCCCTTCCTCCTCCTCCCGTGCACCCTACATGACATGTTCTACATAATAAGGGGATAGAGGGGACCTATTCTGTTCCCGCCTGGCTCAAGCAATCTCGAAGCGCTGGTACGTGTTTACTCAATCTCCGTTCTAAGCTTATAATGTACTTGAACGGTGGACTTTCTTGTTTCAGAAAGCCAGGAGCGTTCATTTGTGCTATGGCTTGCAAGTTCAGTGAAGACCGGCAAGCGTGCGACGATTATTCAAGAAGGCACAAGAGAATCATTTAGTAGGATCGGTATTTCCGTAAAGTTTCAGTGCCTTGGCCTCAGTTTACTTGAGCAAGTTCAACCGGCCGAGGACGCCGAGCACGTAAACCCCAATGATGTCGTGTGCAAGAGTTGCTACACAATGCTCTGCAGTCAGATCGAAGAACATCAGCGAGGTCAGAAAGCATCGTCATTGAGATCATCGTCACCATCTCTGGCACCAGCGGACACATCATTCAATGACGAGGAAACCCTGGTTCAAGTAGTAAGTGTGACACCGCTAAAGCTCCCCAGCGTATAAGTCCGTGCAGATGTGCCGGCTATGTTAAACGGAGACAACCCAAAATGACGAAGGAGTTAAAAAGAAAATTGGGCGTAAACTGCATTGTTATGTGTGCGGAGCACCTATAGATCTGTATAATGAAGAGTCACGTTCCTCATGCGCAGACTGGGTCAGCAATTTGCGTGTTTCCTGTTTAAAACGCTGCCGCCTGTAAACTTTGTTGCCCTCTAATTCCCCCCCCCCCCCAAGAAAAAAAATATATATATTTTAAAAGCAATCCCTGAAGCCAGAAAGCACGCTGCAAACAGGTACAAAGAAAAAAAATTCAAAAAGGAAGTCTACTTCACGAAGCGGTTCGTGACAAGATCGATTAGGGAAGCCTACGAAGAATTCAAAGCGGGCCATCCCGAATCAGGCGTATCCCTATCGAAATGTTACTCTCTGCAACTTAAGTGGGTTAAGAAACGCCGAGTTTACGAAGAATGTGCGTGCGTGTACTGTGCCAACTTCTCACTTTGCCTCTTATCTCTGTCAAATGCCACAGGGAAGACCTCAACCTTTGAAGATGCTCAGGAAATTTTTTCACTGTGACAGTTGATCAGAAAACTTCTTTCTGTTAGAATGCGCAGCCTGTACGAAGACAAAATCTCTCTCTCTCTTTCTCTCTTTCTTTGTTGAGAAATTATGCGTTGAAACTGAAGATGAGCTAGAGTTGGGAATGGGGGAGTCTGGTGGGGAGTCAACAATAATATTAAGAAAACATTGGGAGGCAACAGCTTTTTAACAAGTTCAAGAAGTGGACGACAAAATAGACCACTCTCACATCAAACGCGCTCAACGAAGCGCGTTCTGATGCGAATGTACAGCCACGTACCGTGATCTTACACATCGGTTTTGCCGAAAACTGGTGTGTTGTCATCCAAGGTGCCGTGCAAAGCTACAACTGGAAGAACAATGCGGTGCCGATCTTCACCTGCGTAGCCACGCCCACAAAGGGAACACTATGCTTTGGAGTCGTGAGTGATGACTTTTGCCACGACTCTGCACACGTGCTATTTCCACTCGCATTTATCTAAGAACGGCTTAAGGAGGAAGCTGCTGCCCGTGTGTTTTTTTTTTAATGTGTTTCTGATTGAACTCCAAGACACTTCAAAAATCGTTTCCAGGTATACGAATTCGAGAAGAAGACAAATGTCACATGTGGATCTACTCAGCGTCAGGGCAGAGAAAAAGCACGTGAGACGGAGTGGGCGGTGTTCTCAAACAACACGCATCAATGCATATTAAAAAAAAAATTAGTTGCATTTTATCATTGACACACGCACCTTTGTTGAGAAATTGAGCCACAAAATCAGGGGAATAGTGCTTATTTCAATTTCTCAAGAAGGGTGAACCTGGCAAAGTGCATTCAGTCCTCTCACGTGTGGAGCAAAGCAAAGGAGCGAGGGGACATGGTACCGTCCTATTGGAAAGAGTTTGTAAAACTCCAGAGTAGAAGGACACATACGGTGGGACCATGAAGCGGACAGACAAGCATGTTTCAATAATGAATTCATTTTGCCCCTAGTGGGCTCTCGGCAGTGAGACGGCTGCGTTGAAGTCTTTGAACAGTGAATTGCCTGAATTCTGAGCTGTGCGAAAGCTAACTCTGTATCGCAGTTAACTAGTGTCGAAGAACGTGCTCCCTTCTAATAATTTGCTGTCAATATTATTCGTGTTTATGACTGCTTCTTTACTCACCTTTTCGTGTTACAAAGAAGCGCCAGACCAGTGCTGTGTACCGTTTGCGTTCTGTGCCATCTGTGGTCTATCAAAAACGCACTTGAACACAAACTTAGATAGAGCCCCGAGAACGTTAACACAGAGAGTAAAACATGTTTTGTGTCGATAAAACCACTATGCGTGCTTCGAAAACATTTGGACATAGTTGTGTAATCCTGTAGTATTTCTAGGATCTGTCAAGTTTTTCCATTTTCTTGGCAAAGATTCACCGCCTTATTTTGTACAGGACAATTTTAACGCTGTTTTTCCGTCAACTAAAAATCAAATATGTCTACCATGATCTCTTCCAAAGAGTGACTTCTTCAACTTGACTGTGTATAAAGTACTGCTGAAAAATTATATATTTTTTAACTTTTAATCTTTTTGTGTTTATTGGGTGTGTGCAAAACATTTGGTAACCATCTTTATTGTGTGTTTCTATACACTGAATAAGCAACATTGCTCCGCTTCTCTGGTAACGAGTCGAGCACAAGTTCTTAACATCGAGCTTGGAAACTAAATGCACCTACAGGTAAATAAAATTCAATACCTTGATACGTCTAAATGGTAGTCCTCAGAGTGCAGAGCCATTACTTAGTAATTCGTATAGTTTTGGGATATTTTGTAAAAGTGTGACCTATAAAAACTATTTGTGTTACCTACTATAGTTGTGTTTTACTGTGACTGGTCCCTGCAGGATTATGTTTAATTTTACCTTTTGACGTGTCCTTTTATTTGTCCAGCATTTTGTATCTAGTCTTTTTTTCTGTGTTTTCACATAGTGTGTGACTCAAGGTAGTATTGTAACAACCCCCCATAAGAAATGTTGTTACAAAATACATGTAATTACAATCCTATTTATGATTAAATTTGATGGTAAGTGTTAATATTAGGTCTTTATTCGTACCATGCCACAATATTGGCCATATAACAGCACCCATGGGATGGCGCACTCAGATCGCACATCTTATGATATTCAAGCTTTGAATGCGGACATACAAACATACTACACCTTCTATTGATTTAAGAAAACACTATCATACCTTACTAATAAAAAAGCGAAAGAAATTAAGAATGTATATTTTTAGAAAATTAATTTCCAATTCGCAAGATTTTTGAAACATTGGTGAATTCAAATGCTTTGCTTTTTTCAAAATGCATTGCTTTTTTCAAATATATTTAATTTATATCTATTCGAAGTAAGTGACTTCGAGTTTTCTCATTATATCAATTTTATTATAACGTCTTGGATAGGTAACACGCAAAATATTGCCAAACTTTCCCCCAAAAATTATCAAAGAGACACAGTTCGGCATTTTATTAAATATTCCAATGAATAAAAACAAATTACAATTCAATAAGCGCCAGTAAAACTATTTTGAAAGTGTCATCAAAGAGTGTTAGTGCAGCAGCCTGATAAGTGACAGTACACCAAGTGGTTAAACATGCGATATCCGACAGGCTGAAGCAACGCCAGTTTTCGCCTCGGCCGCTTCAGTAGCTAATAAGCTGAAAACAGGAAATCCGTCAAGCTTTCCGTTTACGCTCTCTTTCATGTCAAGAATGCGGCAAAAACATATGCTTTCTTTTTTTATAAAAATTCAAAATTCGATTTCAAAATTATGCCCGAGATGAGATGAAAACACCCATATATATATTTTTTTTTTTCGGTGTGGGAACTGTGGTGAAGAGTGTGGAGAGATTTATGAACGTACTAATTTAGTTTAGGATCACAAAAATTTTAAATGATCGAAGCGAAGCATTTGTGAATTAGGGCAGAGCGAAATTTTCCTACCACATTACAACGTGCGTTCCTTTGGTACTTGTTGTAAGATGGAATCCTCGGGACTTCGACTATGTAACCGAAGAGAGCCGCCTGAAGCGCGGCACAGAGCTGCTAATAGAGCCTTTTCAAAAGTCAATCGAGTAAACAGTGGCGTTCCTCCTAGTTTGGGTATCACATCCTCCGATAAGCGTGCGACTGGTTCCAAGTTCACGCCGTGCGCTGACAGTGCATGTTCAAAGTTCGTGCCCAAAATATGACGGCATCGAAGCCGCCACAGAAGAGTGCACAACTTACAAAAAAAAAAAAGATCTGTCGAGGCCAGTGGTAATGCGAGCGCAAAACGGTCAGTATTGATATTAAGCATTTATCTTCGTGGTCTGCCGGCTGCTGCTTGTTTGAGTGTGACCTGCCGCCAACTCCGTCATTTCTTTGTGGTCCAACTTTTAAGATAAATGTTGCGTTCTTTTTTTTTTTCTCGTCGTAATGACGGCGCTTGTGTCTGCTGTGTACCAGATCCCGCTGCCGGGACTTGTTGGGCGAGTGGGCGGATTCGGCTCCTTCTGCAAACCCGCGGCGCCGAGGTTATTGTGTCTTATCCGCGACTCCGCCCTTGAGACGCAACCCAGGCCGCTCTTTCTCCGCGCGGATCTTTTCTTCTTCCCCAAGTGGGTTGACTCGCCGCTCTTGTGTGCTTCTGCTTATCTAGGTCGGCATTGCGGGGACGATGTCGACACTTTCTCGGTTTTCTAGCCCGTTATTTCGTTTGAGCAACTCGAATCATACAATAACACACACGCAAAAAAGAACAATCAAAACCTCTCGAAGGAGTAAAAACAGTGTTCATCTTGACGGAGGTAGGAATATTTTAAGTCTCGGTGACAGCGCTAATGCAACATAAGTACAAAAGATAGTCTGCGGACACTGTTAGAGGAGTGTTTCCTTCCTTGAATCCTGTCGCATGCTCGAAACACACATGCTCGAGGCATACATGTGTATACGAAGCTTCGAACATGCTTCAGGCGGTTTGCAGATAAATATGTTATCATGTCTGTATGCAGACTGTCTTCTGTACGATATACAAGCAGTTTGACCCCGGCTTTAGGGGCCTAAGTGACCATCTAAGCGTCAGAGGAAGAACACGAAGGAGTGGACAAGGACAAGCCTCTTCTTCAGACTCTTCTTCAGGAGCCTACAGGGCCTCTGAAGAAGATGCAGAGTAGGCTGTCGAAACTTTGGGTCCTTAATTAGGGCTTTGTTGACCGCCTTCCCCCCCCCCCCACCTTCTTTTTTTCTTAAATTAGAGTGGATAATATTATGAAGAATTTATTATAATGTAGCGTATTTTCTTGATTATAGTCTGCGGGCTACACACGTTTAAAAGTTGAAATTTCGCGCGATGAGAATTATCTACAGTACCAACTTTACGCCGCGGAGTTGTTTTTCAAGATGGTTCATTATAACGAAACGTCACTGATTTTCTGTACGACAGGTTATGCTGATGATAATTTCTGCATGATACAAGCCTCTTTGTGCGCTAAAAAAGCGGCGAGTTTTCAAGGTACGCTTTGTATGAACATTTTAAGTGCGAACTATGCACAATGTGCGGAGTGTACCTCCGATGCGTTCTGTAAACCTAAACCAGACTATCTAAAATTTTGTTTGTTTGTTTGCTTTTTACAAATTTGTTTTTGCGGATCATACACCGGGCGTCGACTACAATCCGTAAAATACGCTACTACGTCAATAAACCCGGACAAGACACAAAGAGAAGACGGAGGAAAGTCAGGTATATATGTGCGACTGTTATTTTTCTTTTATCATATCATTTATGAAAGTTGAGCCTTGTTCAGTCTATCTTTCGGCCTCTTGTCCGCGTATTTTCGCCGTACAGTTTGATAAATTAGAAACTAGCCGAACTAGCCATCTTCAAGAATTGTTTTTGTTCCTCCATTGTCACCAAAATCATAATTTATTGTCACCAAAATCATAATTCTGGCACCATCCATCCTCTTCGTGGTTATCATCGTCAATTTCACGTTACTCTTGCAGGTTACACGAAGCAGCAAATAAGCAGGAAAAAAATTGTTTTCGACTGAAAAATGCACAATCCCAAGAATCTTGTCATTCTTCCGCAGTCATTGAGAATGCGGTTTTAGTTGATAACAGGGTGGAGATTAAAAAGTTACGTGATTTACATCGCAATTGAAGATGTGATTTAAATCAAACCAGTTTTACTATGAATATTTAAATCAAACCTTTTCCACAACATAATCCCGTGTCTCTATTTAAGCTAATTAAGCTGTTTTTGCTGTAGCAAAAACAGAACAGCAATTAAAAGTTCATGAAACTGTACTGTACATTTACAGTAATTGTTTTTTTTTTCGGATCTTTATCAGTGATCAAACTAATTGTTCAACCTATTTGCCATTTCGATAAATATGACTATTTCTCATTTACAGTGATTAAAAAAAACTATAGTCATGCCGTAGAATTTCGGAAGAAGTGAAGAGTGCGCCTGCACAGCTTTTATTGGCGCCCAATACGCTTAAACGCCCGTGCGCTCATTACTTTAACTTAATAACCTCAGAAAGTTGTCCGCCATTATAACCTAATTTAAATAAAATACATTGATTTAAATTAAATAAATAAAAAAGTGATGCTTTTTTTTACTTCGGTCGATAGGAAAACGGAAAAGCGAATCATTATAGGTAAAATTCGTGTGCATAACAAGCCATGCGTCTTTTTTTTCATTTTTGGCTGTCGAAGACTATATTGACTTTCTGATACGCTGATTTTCTGAAAATAAATATTTCTTTGCTCGATAGTTTCTCTAAATAACAGTATACTTATATTTTAATAATGTAATAAGAGTGCATGGCGCAGCATGCGTTCAAGTCGGCAAAGTAAACGTTAATTCATATATCCAACTAAATTCATATACAGAGCGCAATCACCCATTGAAGGGAAGCTGAGGCATTTCTCTAGAAATCTGAGTTAGGAGTGGACTTCTATAGTTTTCTGTTTCGTGAATTCAGTTATATACTTGGGCAGAAGTAAACGTAAACGGCATTTATTTTGATAAATACGTGCAGCGATTGCTGCCGGGCATGCGGTGATCATCTCTCCCGCCTGTTATCTGTCTAGAGCGTCATGACGTCGTCGTCGGCATCCCCGAGTCAACTTGGGGACGAGCAAGGGTCATCTGACCCCGCTGATGACGTCACGTTTGCTAGTTTTTTTTTTTCTTTCCGCTTTTCCGCTTTCCTACTGTCGGCGCGCCGCAACGGGCGGGCCTACGTCGAAATTTTATTTGGTAATTACGACGCTCCTACTGATAAGATCGAAATCAAACTTAAGTAACAAAATTTTTAGGGTATCTATACATTACAACTTTTATTGTTTGTTCGAATTCCAGGACCTCTTCAGCTTCCCTTTAATACCTTTTTAATATTATGCCTTGCTGGTTAATTGTACGCCTAGCGACAACGCAGTCGATTATTTCATAACGTTGTTTTCAATGATGCTGAATATTTCCAAGCATTTTAGAACACATGAAGCCACATTGTCTTTAGCATAGTATACGCTGATGAAGATAAGTTACCAAAGAGTCAGACATGATGACACGGCGTCGCAAAATACAGTGAGCGCCGAGAAAGCCTCGGTTACGGTACAAATGAAGTAATAAAAGAACAATTCAAATTGCCTGACCCAACGACATGCACGACGCAGACACACAACCGCGTAAGATTAAGCAAATTGATGGCACAATAAAGCACGCGCCCTCCCCGCTCAAGCGGCCTGTCCGTACGAACAGGCAAACGCCGATAAAAGTCACGCAAAGACCAGCTGGATTCCTGGACAATAAAGAACCAGTTACCCTACCGAAGCAACAACAACATCGACGACCAAAGTGAATCAACAAATACGCAAAATCGACCCGAGCCGTACTCCGCCGCACCTTGACAACGGACCGCAGCGGACACTACGAGCGCCCCCAGCCAATCCGGCATTGACTGCTAACCACGTGACTTGGCGCTCCGCAGCTGCTAGCTACGCCCCAAACCGGAGCGTCAGATGACACGCTTTCAGCGCCGAGTTGGCTCCGATGGCTAGCGTAGGGTCTGCCGCGGTCCATCTTAAGGCGAGGAGAAGTGAATATCTTATGCACGATGCCCGCCATACAGGCCTGTCTCGCATGCTATCGGTCAACGGGTGAAGGACTCCTCGGGACGATAATGAAGACTGGGCCATGCAAATCGCGACGGAGCAGAGCCCGTCTTTCACTGAGACCCCCCTTGTTGTCCTCGTAAGCGAGCAGATAAACCTTTCCTGGGGTTGGGAAACAATGCCGGAAGAGCGATATAAATCAATCCTCGCGGCGCTCGGCGAGCCGCCGCCTCCCTCCCTTGGCACGCGGTCACCCGGCTCCTTAGAGGAGCTCAAGCTTGCGTGTCTCTATACGGCGACATACCCGGTGTTTGGGAGAAGAAGCGTGATTTTTTTTTTTTTCACTGCAAACATAAAGTGTACGGATCGCCGAGCGCTCGGTCGCCTTCCAATCGTAGCGCTAACGATTGGGATCGGAGTTTGCCAAGGGTTCAAAACCTATACAAATATCAGATTCAAAACTCATAAAAAATTTTCGGACATTTCCGTCGCAAAATGGGGTGGCCAATTAAATCCGCGAATACATACACGAATACGAATGGCGCCTGCTACCATGAAAGGGCCCCGTTTTCCCACTGAACCTTTGTGGAAATCACTTTCAACGTTCGAATCAGATAATGGTAAGTTCTGGAGCTGTTTTGTTTTTGTTTTGCTTCGTTCATTGTAATCTGTTCCATCTTCAATGACGGTTTCTTGGCAACGATCGATGTTTATCCTTTTTTGTGCATATGCATCTGCTAGTCAGTTGTCTGGCCCTACACGCAAGCAGGTTCTACTTCCGTAGGGCAGCCCACTCATATTTAGAATTTCACGTGAATAGGCTCTATTCTATTTTATTCGGTTCTATTCTATTCTATTCTATTCTGGAGCCAACTGCTAGCGCTGCATTCGACAAAGGGCCGAGCGTTCGGCAAGGCGTAGTTTATTTTTGCTGCGAGAAAACTATGGCTCTCTTTTCACCGAAACACCCGGTACATTGCGGTTTACTCGAGGTTCTGTCAAGGTATATGCAGAGCCTGCTGGAAGCGTGCTTATTATAAGACAACGTTGACTTTCCTCCCGAGCAACGACCTATCTTCCGGTGTGAGGCGCACGCGTACCCGCGCGTTGAGGAAGAGAGACTGGCACGTCTGGGCAGCGGGCGCGTGTTGATATTTTTGCAGCGTGCTTCCTTCCGCCCCTTCTTTTCCGTTTCGTATTACATGGAAGCCAAAATAAGCCTTCGTATACATAGCGGCCCCTTCTCCATTCGCATGAAAAGGAAACGTGCTACAGTCACTGGCTGCGTTTACATGGATGCGACCGTAGCGCATTAAATCGAGATTCGACTAGTTACATTGGTATAATAGATGGGTAGAAGCAAAAATAAAGTAGGGAGCCACGGCGCGTGTGATTGGTCCCTGCTCAATTTGAAGCGCCACGATCCCGTCCATGTAAACCTAGCTACTGACAAGGTGTGAACGGCAGGGGAGGAACTTCAGTTGTCCCACCTCTAGCGACATCTTCCGACAACGCTTCGACGTCTTCTAGCACCTCGACCGCGCGCGTGCGCATAAAAAGCACGGCGGAAGGCATGGAGCGCGTGCCGGAAGGCGTTTCAAATCAAATTCAAATCAAATCATCTTTATTTTTAATCACACGCGATGATAGGGGGATAACGAGGGAAAAAGCTGTTAGCGTACAGCTTGACGAGCCCTCGGCACCCCTACGTGGCAGACAACGCAAAAAGAAATAACCGAAATAGACAAACAAACAAGTAAGCGATGTGCATTTTTATACAATGTTAGCGATGCTGTTTTTATTTAGTGACACGATATCAATTTCTGGCGATGCGATATAATTTTGCGAGTGAGGAGGTGCATGTTTAATTCTTCGATGACCAGAGTTTGTACGCGATTTCGGTATTTGCCATGGATGTATTTGACGGGTTTGACGAGTCGAAATGTGCGATTGAAGGTCAGCGAGGTTCATAAATGTTTCAGATTTACCTTTTATGGCCGATTGGAACGTTAATATTAATCGTTGACTGCAAAGTTTTGACACATCGGTTATAAAAAGTTGTCAAAGAGAGGCAATGATTGGGAGGTTGGCTACGGCACGAAGAGATTTTGTTTTGAAGCACACAAAGTAAATTTAAATTAGTTGAGCCAGTGGATCCCCATATTAGATGCGAAAGACTTGCCCCGCAATTCTGTCCTTTACAGTGATATCTCGTTCATACGGACACCTCAGTACATCCCAAAAAGCGTCCATAATGTGAGTTCTCCATAATAACTAGACATAAATGCATGTAGTTGCTCAGTTCGTCCCCGATAATGCTGTCCATAATAGCGGGGTAACCATACTACCGGGTCACTTCTCCACACACTCTCGGCAATTGCAATATATATGAGAGAGATTTTTTTATGTTTGGAGGGGATTGGTGGGTGAGTGTGTTAGCGCAGCAGAGCTCGGTCCACGTTTTTAAGAAACGCAGCGCTACAAAACCCAGGGATCCTGGGTTCAATCCCCTCCCCTGCCCTCTTTTGATCTGGATGAGCATCGCATACCGGAGGGTGGTCGTGTATCACTACCGCGTGATGCTCGTTAAAGACCCCAGGCTAGCGGTTGTACTACACTGGCAAAGTTTCTAACCTACAGCGGAGAGCGTCCAGCTGTTTGTATAACTAGAAACACTCAACACAATTATTGCAACGCTCAAAGAAGTTAAAGTATCGGCACCATAATTCTGGAGCTCATACAGAAAGCCGCAAGAGGGAGTCCCCCAAACTCCACAGCTGTCATTTTCTCTTTCACCTCTCAGTATTTTAATAGAGTGAGAGCCGAGAGCTTGAACCCTCTGTTTCAAAATGTGCCAAAGCTAGAGGAACGATGTCGCGACCGGAACATTATACGTAAGTTCGAACTTGCGTCAGAAACTTTCGCTATACTACCACTTTCAAGTAACACAATTTACGGCATAAATGGTCACTAAATAATACAGAATACAAGGCCAGCGTGTGATTGATTTACCTTTGAATTTACAAATGAACGAAAAATTCAGACGAAAGTGCAAGCACAACATTGAGATGACAAACACGGACGTTGCCTGTGTTAGTTGTATTATTATTGTTCTTTAGTTTGTGCATCTGGTTGTGCGCGGATGCGGGTTTGAGAAGTCATTTTATTTTGGTAATCATATAGTAATAGATATTATTATAAAGAAATTTACCGCGTTTGTAAGGCGCATGAGTATTCAATTGAATAAATTCGTATAGGTAGATTGATAATCAGAATCAAATTCACCATAATCAAATACGCTACAGCCGGCTCGCTATATTTTTGTATTCCAAGCCAAGCCCCGTTTAATTTTAATGACTCAAGTGGGATCTGGCGGACTACCCTTGCCGTTTTCATAGCACTTTGGGAATTATAAGAGTAGGCGCTCCGTGGGGCGAGCCAAATTGTGTGTTGGTCGCGGAGCGACGAATCCTGCAGTCTTCAAGGACGTTGCATTGATGCAGGATGAATCTCCACGATCATCTGGAAAACTAACGGCGAGCGCTGCCAGCAAAGGCAAAAATAAAGTTTTTTGAGTTTCTGTTTGTTTGTTTTTCTGGAAGATGAATCACTTCCGGTTGCGTAAGGAAACAAAACACGGATCAAACGCATCTCCTATGTTTTACGTGTAATTGTATACATTGTGCTGTGTTCATGTTAAGACAGCGGTAAGTTAGTCATTCCTAATGGGCATCTGGGGTCTCAGTCTGTAGATACAAAAACAATTAGCCAGTGCAGTATCACCGCCAGCCTGGTGAAGGGGGGAAGGGGGGGGGGGGCTTTAACGTGCTTTACGAAGTAGAGACACACAGCCGCACACCGGCACGACGCTTCATGCAATATCCAAACGGGCAGGGATAGGGTTTGAAGCCAGTATTCCCGGGTTTTCTGCGGCACGATCTTTCGCTCTACGTGCTCTCCGAGCTGCGCTGCGTTAACACACTCGCCCACCGATACCCCTGTGGTCTTACGCGATATGTTTCTTTTTTTTTTCTCTATCTTTTTTGGGGGTTTTACACAAGAACGTGTTGATATCAATCAGAACACACATCAGGTGAAGTCTGAAAGTGAGCGGAACATTTCGTTTGTTTCTTACACGTGCCATTGGTCGTTTCATAGATCAGCTCAATTGGACTCCGACAACAAGAACGAACAAAAAAAAGAAACAAAAAACACATTGAGCGTGGCGGCACGGCAGCAGAAAACACAATTGCGCTGCTAAGCAACACCGGGCATCTGGTCCTGCCTCCGGTCCATTGTTCGATGAAGAAACAAAACTGCCACGGTACTTATGCGAGCCAATACATTGCCGGGCAGACAACGAGGAAGCTAACAAAGCCAAGGACTTCCCCGAACACATAACGGTGCTTCGGTCTCTCTCTCCGGTCCTATCAACGGCGCAAACTCGTGGGCGCGCTTTGCGAAACAACCGGTTATTGGAACTCCAAAACGCCGGTGTCTCCCAGTGTGGCCGGGTCACGCAAAACGGATCCTTAGTTCGCGTTAAAGAACAGGGGCCCTTTCGTTGTGTAACCTGAATAAGCCACTGGAAATTCTTGTTTCTCCAGCGCGGCGAGAAACAATAAACAGACAGCGTCTTCTGGCGTGAGAAAAGGAAAATATAAAAACAAAAAACAACAAGTGGCGAGATTTAACACAGTGGTTGTTTAACACAATGCAAGAGCCGTCTGGTTTTTTTTGGTGTTGTGTGAAGGCGTGGTTGGAGGAGCGTTATTTGAATAGCACATATATTGCACATCCGGTGCACATGCCGTTGGTCGTAAGAAGGTCACAGTTGCTGAACTTGTATAGCCCGCTGTCAGGTTGTAGTCATGTCACATTGAAATCTCGTTTGATTTGTAGGCTTTTTAATCGTTGCTTGAGTGACGCTTCTCAGCCTGAAACAATTTTAGTTTAGTGAAAGACAGCTTAGCCGTTTCTTGGATTGGTGAAATGGCAAAATCTTCGTAAGACAAAGACAAGCTGCGGCTTCTATTAGAATAGGTAATGCAAGGGACCTGTACAAAATGCGTTCAAATAAAAATCTAATTTCGATCATTCTCTGAATGGAAGGCTTTTACTGAGCGCACCAAAAAGCAGTCTGAGAATATCCATTTCCTTTGCTGCATGTTAACGTTAAAAGTCTGCATAAACACTGGGATCAGCTGAATGTTTATTTGTCAGGCAGGTTGAGTAACCTAGATGTGTTAGTATTTACGGAAATCAATGTCGATAAAGATGCTTGTTCCGACTTCAAATTAAATAATTTCACTTGTCATTATTTGTGTCGTGAAAACAGAAAATCCAGGGGTATACTGATGTTTGCTAGATATGACTGGGTGTCAGAACGTCTGGAGACAGCATTTATTTCCGCTGAAGCTATAGCAGTGTCAATGTTGAGACAAAACGCGTCATTCACAATGTGTGCTGTTTACTGGCCTCTCGCCCTCAATGTAGCTTCTTTTGAGAGGATTTGACTGCCTTTTAAGAAAGTTCAATATTAACCCCACCTGATTTTGGCGGGTGATTTTAACATCGAAGGTAAAAGTTAACATGGGAATGAATCATCTGAATAGCTAAATATATTAGCCGAATTTGGTTTGGAAAACGCCATCACAGACTGTGCAAAAGAAGAAGGTTTAGGAGACCATGTATCGCGAAGTTGCATTGATCATATCACAGTGAGAAGCAATGAATTCAGAACATTATCCAGAGTAATGAAACGAAAAGTTGCGGATCATTACTTTATAGCAGTAACCTGCATGACAGATGCGTTCTAAACATTGGGACTGATGATGAAATCGTATTCATTTTGAATAATAAAAATACTGACCGGTTAATCCAGGCGCACGATTGAAATCTAGTTGCAGAATATGATCATATTAATATATACCAGCACTTAGTAGATAGATCTAAAATATATATATACTCCGACTCAAAAAAAAAATTAGAAGAATAACATTTAAAACGTTTTTATGAAAGGTATAATGGCACAATGCTACTCAAAAGACATATTATGGGAAAGATGTAAGCAGAATCCTGGAAATTTACATCTGAAGGAAGAATTCTAAAAATGAGAAATAAAGTTACAGCTACGACAAGACCAGCAAAGAAGAAATATTACCTGAAGGAACTTAAAAACTGCAAAGAAGAAACTGGCAGCTAGTGCGACAATTAACAGATCAGACGGCTAAAGAAAACATTGATAAAACAATTATTAAAAGTTTTGCAGAAGCTACGGACTTCTGAAAGCTTGGAAACTCTTTTAACCATACATTTTTTAGTACTGTAGAGTGTTTGAGAAACTAAATAAGTAAAGACAATACGACTACGGGAGGGGGTCATAACTAATTTGAATTCAATATACTTACCATTGATGTCGGAGCGATACCTAAAGAAAATTATCTCTAATATGTTTTTGGTGAAACCAGCAGGACATGATCTGATACGAGTGCGAGATCTTTATTGCAATTTTGACAAAATGAAAGGTGTGTTACTTAGCATTCTTTATGGCATTTCTGAAAGAGGGAAAATCAAAGACGGTATGAAATTGTCCATTATCAGGCCTGTGCACAAGAATGGATCGAAAAAAGAAATATTATCAACCAATATCCATACTTCCATATCCACACATGATATGTGTGATACGTGTCATGGAAAAGTATTTAGCGAAAGTTATGAACTTATTTTGTGACGGATATTCTCTAATACACTCATCGCAATATGGTTTTCGCAAACAAACAAACACGACGTTGCTATTGGAAAATTATTCAGATATCATCTACCTGTCTTTAGATAACAATCAAATTGCTCTAGCACTATTTCTCGACCTATCCAGAGCAGCAAAGTGGAAAGTTAGGCAAGTTGGGTTAAAGTCAAGTATATAAACGCGCCAAAAACGACAGGGACAAAGAAGAGTGGATACAACACAAGGCGCACTCGCAACTGAAGTTTATTTAAGAAAAAACACATAATATAAGCCGTTGTGAAAAACTGTTTTCTTTGGCTCTTTTATATATTTGACTATCCAGATCATTTGATACCATAGATAATTCAATTATATGAGAGAAGCTATATAATATTGGTTTCAGGTGGCCATTTTATAGTTTTTTTAACTACTTTATGAACAGATACCAATTGGTGAAGCTTAAAGGTCAAACAAGTGATCCAATTAAAATAAAATTTGGTGTTCCACAAGGATCTACTTATGTCATTTACTCTTTAACATAGAATATATTAATAAGACAGCTCACCTAAAACTAAAATCAAAACTATTCTTATACACAGACGACACAGCAGCAGCACTAATACTACCACACAAACAATACAATATTCCAGCCACTATTCTTCAAGATAATATAGATGAATTAATGAGTTGGTTCGCTGTTAACTATATTTCTGTCGATCATAATACGACTAAACTGATGTGCTTTCGAAATCCTCAGAACAGGTTACATTTGATGTCCCTCTATTTCTTTGTGCTCGGCATTGTGGTCCGTGTAACTGCAGCAGATTGGAGAATGTTAAAGCAGCATGTTATCTTAGACTGCATTTTGAACGAAAACGTTTCGTGGGGTGATCACGTGAATCATGCTATACGAAAACTTCGTGTTGCTTCAGCCTATCTCTATAGACTTTAACTTGGTAGTAACATCAATTTGTTTCGCGAGGTATATCAATATGAAATTACAATAAATATATGGAACATGTCCTAAATATAAACAACAACAAATTGATGAAGTTATTTATAGATGCACCAATAATATAGTACATGAATGAAAATGGTAAACTTACGAACATAATGAGAAAATGAATGCAGTCAGTATATTTTCATTGAAAAATATTTTTGACTTTTTGTTTTAAGCAATTACTATTTTTCCAAGGATTTCAGAGAAGTACCCATGCAGAGTAATATATCTTCGACACACAGAAACCTATGCCATTCCAAAAATATGTACTAACTATGAAAAAAAAAAGTGCCAGTATTATGTTGCCGCTATATTTACTAGTATAGCTAGAGATCTTAACCTGTCGTCCAAGAAGGAGATGGAAAAAAAAAATAGAAGAGTGGTGTTTTCCTTAACAGATCTAACTGGAGAACCCTTGAGTCGAACGATGAAACTTTGTGTGAACATCTGCATTCTTATTTATTGTCGCTTGTTATCGTACTTGTGGTGATCGTTGTCATTACATATTGAAACGTGCTTAACTGAATTATATAGTTGAAAAGGTTCCACGCTAGCCAAGTCCGCACTTTTGCTTTTAATTGTACTGTTTTCTTTTTTTAAGTGTTAAATTTGTTTGACATCACCTTTAGTTATTTCGCATATGTATACATTTTGAGGCGAGTAAATTCACTGCCCTGTCCCGCATACAAGCGTTCTTCGCTTAAGCGGGCTGGATGTGTTTTCGATTGAATTATTCTGTAAATAAACTTTATCATTATCCTTATCCTTATCCTCATCCTATGTCTGATCATAATAGGAACAATTTAAAACTAACATTGGTTTAACTTGCGTGTTGTCGCACAAATATGCCGAATATTTAGGGGTGCTTGCACGAAACTCAATAAGCGATCGAACTTGATTCGAGACAGCCTAAAGAAAGTCCCTTTCAAGCTGATGTGATCAAGTAGCTTGATTTCCAAAGTAAATACAAACGCAAGACTGCACGTAGAGATCTCTGTCTCCACGTGCCCATGCGCTTACCTATACTCCGCGTCAACACTTTTGTGCTACGTTGTCAAGACTAGCGCATCTTCCAGGGTGCTTCAGCCGCGCACTGGGGCGAGAGCAACTGATTTCGTTTTGCGTCTCATTCGCACTCACTTTCGCGCGACGGAGACTCGTTGGAGCACTGCGGACACTGCGCTAACCTTGACAACGTGGCACAAACTAGTTGGCGCCGATCACAGATCATTCCCGAAATAGGTTTCTGGTCGGTGCCATTTCAAACGTTCGTGCTTACGGCGCCTGTTTTGCTCGCTTTCCCAAGCGACAGACACGCGCGTGCTGGGCCTTGAAGATCACACGCTGGGCTGCGGATTTGTAAATATTGGAAAGGTGTATAGAGGCGCTGCACGTGTTAAGAATGGTCATTAGGGCTTCGATCACTTTGCTATCAGGAAGTTCTCTCCGGATATATTGAGAAAAAAGTCTCACCCCTTTAGAAACACACACATTAAGGCGGCGCAGGCAAACTCTGTAACGGTTAACACTAAAACTATCATCATGGATGTGAAAACAAAAACAAAAAAATTGTGGGGACGATTTTTTTGTGATTGCCCCAATACCACGAGCGTCAGAAAGCTGGCAGTAAACGGCTCCAGAATATCGCTCTGCTCCGAAAGGAGAGTGGAATCTCCGGCTGGAAACAATACTGAATGCACACACGTATTTTCCTTGTGCCTCAACGGGATTCGGGAGTACATGAATAGAGGACACTCCTTCGCTTTTCCTGCTTGTCACAAGTCAAGGAAATAAAGTAGTGTTTTTGTCCGTTATGCTTTAGTGACTATGATCTTAATATACGATTGCCAGATCGTCGAGTAAAAGGAACCGGAAGATCACTGGAATCAACTGCACATATTCGTAAGCTCTTACGTGATAACGTGCAAAATAGCTCTCGAATGACGTCTTCAGCTTCCATTCCGCACGCCTCTATTTCTCAGCCTCTTGGAGACTCATAAGGAAGTAGATGCCCTTGTCTCGATATAGGCGAGTGGATTCGTGCTGTTGCAAGTCGTAAACAAACCACGCAAATACCCATAGAGATATTGAGATATGACAGGATCACCACAAGGTCCATCATTCGTCAGACGGAAGTTAGGAAACTCAGGTGGTATCATCGCAATAACACTGCTCCGTCTCGAATCACATGATATGAAAAAATATTTATTGCTTAAATTGAACATGACTTAGTGCCATCTTAGCCTTTTACCTAGAAAAAAAATCTATTCAGAGCGTTGGCGAATAGACCGATCTCACTAAGCGTTCGGCGCATCCGTGATGCCGCCATAAGTTTAGTTCCGGAAGGCAAACGGCAGTGCACGACAAGGCTCGTGCTGTCTCGTGTTCTACACGCGCAGAACTGCAGCGAGGTTGTCGCACGGGCAGAGAGAGTGACTTCGGTGGAGTAGTCAAACTGGCTGGTGAGATCGCACTATTTACAATTATATACAAGGGTCTCAAATGCCTTTCAGATTTAGGCAGTTTGAAATCATCGCCAATAAATTTATTTCTAGTTTCTAAAGGATAATGTCCAGAAATTACTTGTTCGCACAGCTGTTGGCGAATAGTGAATCACTTCGAGCCAATGACGCAATCAAAAATAAATTCGTTTTTGCTGAAAAATAACGTATCTGCTGTGAAACTCGACATTCACGGTTCGTATGTTCACGTCACGCCTAAGACTATCACATTTATTCGTTGTTAGATGGCAACATTTCCGTCGTGGTCAGAAGGGTCGCAAACAAAATTATCATCTCCTAGTCAAAACGCGTAGTAAGAAAAAAAAATTGTTGCTTCAATACCGACCCAAAGGACGAAACGGTAACCACGGTGAAGTTGCAGCAACGGCGTCAGGGCCATCAAATGCATATGTTTAACGACACTACCCGACATAGCGAGGTAGACAGATGACAATCATATTCGGAGCAATGCAGGTCAGTGGGTGAAGGCTATACACCCGAGGCAATAAAACGACCAAAGCTGGACGCTGACTCGGACTGGAAGTTCTTTTACGACGGGTATCCCCACATCCGCGCCCTGTAAAACGAGGCTCCGAGTCGTAGTCGGGGCAACCCACCTGAGAAACCCTAGTGGGAGCTCGAGCAACGACCGCGATTCCTTATCAAGGTACGAGGGTCACGAGTTCTTTCAATGTGCCGAATGAAATCCCATACCCGCATGGTGCAAACAACCAGTGTGCAAACGTGGCGGCTCTACAACTGTTTTGTCAATGAATATATGCACGTGTCATGTTTTGATGCAATACAATATCTTAAGCATATTATAATAATGTTCATAATTGTTTCTCGCTATAGTCTGTGACAGTCTTAAGAACGCAGGGCGAGGAGAGTCCCGATCATCTTAAAGGTCACGCTGACGCCCCCCATAAATGCTTTTCTTATTTTTTGCCAGACGATTTAATATGGCGTCAGGAGACTACCCGATCAATATTTTGCTGCAAAGCCACGCATACTTTTAATAAAGCCAAAGAAACTCAACTGGTTGAAACCGAAACCGAAACACGAGCACGGAAGCTCATGGCCGGAAGTCACGTGGCTAAACCCGACCGCGTCTTTTTTTCTGCGCTTTTTTGGCGTGTGAAGCAGACAAGGACGACGACGATGAATTTGCGTGCACCGTTTGTCGTGACGATTGTTTCGCACTTATATCCCTTCCGCTCGATGTTCTGCGCTTGAAGATCGATTGGCCGGTACTACGAACGACAGTTCCGAAGTAGCGCCCCCACGTCCGTCGCTGCGCCGTCCATTGTTGCGCCATCGTCGCAGTCATCCAGCCCGAGGTATCGTCGCCATATTGAGAATGACGTGTACGTACTTCCTACTGATCCAACTTTTTTTTTCGATCATCGTATTTGCATGTTTTTTGGAGGCCACAAAAATGGGGTTCGTATTCTTTCCTATTTTTAATAATCGAATGTGTGCGTTAGATGAGCTACGACTTTGAATATATTTGGTACACATACTTTGAATGTCACGTGACCATGAAAAAGAGAGTGAGCGCGACTGAAACCGGCCAATTTTCGACCGGCTGTTTTCGGGCGGAAAGAAAACGAATTTTAGCCGCAAATTGTGTTCTGGGCAGTTGGGCTCTTATAGGTCATGTTCAAATAAAAACCTTGACGAGCATGAATACCCTGTCAGTGTCCTTTAACGTAATGATTATGATAGGTCATTATATCCGTGCCCTTAGCGACTAGAGCTTGAAAACTGCAGCTAGGAAAAGCATCGCTAAAAATAAAGAAATAATAGATACGCTCTGTTACGCCCAATGTCTAGTACGTCGAGGCTTATTGGGCATATCAAACAGAGTTCTGTCTTGGCAATCGCCAATCATGCAGAAAAAATGAAAATAAAAAGGCGCTGTTGGATGCTTCTTCCTTTCCGTGACGTGTCAAAAATGGCCCGTTATCATACTGAGTGGCCCAGTGACGTCACTCCTTTCTGGGGATTTTTTTGGTGGGGGGGGGTTATCCGCAGTCCTTTCATTGCAACTTAATATACACGTTTGCGAGAAACTGCGTTTCGAAAACGAGCCTGGCCACCGTGTGCGGGAAAACACTTTGTTGAGACACCAATCTGGCAAGTGTGGGCACGCCTTAGCCAGGCACGGCTATCAGGCGACCTTTGCACAAACAGTAGCAAAATGGCGTCCCCAAGAGGTTGTACATGAAAACATGGATAGGGCCTGAATCGCTCCATAAAGATTAAATTGATACTTATAATATGTATGCGCTTGTGCATTAATATAAACGCGATAAAAGAAGAAAATTACTCTTTCAAGATTCGCATTTTTAGCTGTTCTTTACACAAACTGCCAAGCATTACGAAGGGTGAAAAGAAAAAGTGTTAGTGCCAAACCAAAACAAGAAGTAGAAGACAACAAAAACGACTCTGGAACAAAAGCGGTTTTGATAGTACGTTTTGTTGTGTTTTTTTTTTCGTCTTTTGATTTAAGTCTTGACACTGCAGGCCGGACAGGCAGGATTTGCTGCCTCGTCGCCCGAGGCAAACGCTCACGTTCGGCTGACCTCAAACGAGCAACGGCAGTGTTCGACTGGAATCAACCAGTTCGCACGGGCTTGTTGTACGCAAATCACCTCCTGGGCATGGTCTCCGGCCACGGGTGCCACTTTATTGCAACAGAGATTAGAACAGGTTTCTCGAGCTCGTAAATGAATTGTGTACACGCCCGTGCATTTACCGCAGCATGCCTTAATAGCCGCACTTGATACGAGAACAGTTTCGAAGTTAGTTCGATTAGGAATTCACCACGCCCCGTGACAACAACAGCTGTTGTTGTTGTTCTGTGTTTAATGACGCAATCGCAATAGAGGCGCCCCCCGTGAAAGCAACGACTTCAGTCAAGAAAAGCGCCCGCCGCCGTTGTCAGTCAATGTCAAGTCGAACGCGCTTTGGCATCGACAAGGGGTGTCCCATTTTGACGCGAGACTTGGACGTAGTTCAACTACTCTACTCAAACTACTGTAGTTTAACTACTTTTCCAGGTAACTTGGTAACTTTCAATTACAACTTTATTTGGGTAATTAGTAGTTTAACTTAACTACATTTTTCAGGTAACTTCTGCAAATTACCAACTACTTTCGAAATCTAGTGCTAATTTTTCTCACCGCAAAAATTTGAGCGCAGAAATAAATAAGACGCCAGTAGATGAAGTGACAGTTCCGAGCAAGGGGCCCCTCACATTCCGTTCCCACGAACTTTTACTCGGCAGCCCTAGAAACTGCATCACAAGCGTCCTTGGGCCAAGGTGGGGACGAGAAGCAAAACATAACACCGGCGCGCACGAACGCAGGAACAGATGCTTAACAAGCCTTGGTCGGGTATTGACCTAATCCGGTAATGCACGCAGGCGCCGCGCTTCCAGCTGCAACCATGAAAGACGGGGACAATCCAAGGGTTGTTGTTGTTTTCATGTTGTCTGCCTTTAGTGAGTTCTGACTCAAGCGGTTCGGGGGTTCCACGGTTAGGCGCCACTGAAATGACCTCGCAGCTGGGTGCCTTTTCCCATGGTCGGCTCGTCGTCGGCGCATACTCCCTTGCAAAGCCGGACTCCCCCGCGCACAAACGCGGACACGGATAATCCGTCTCGCGGGAGCACCTTTCCGCTTCGGGGCGGCAACTGTACGAGCGACGATGGTTGTTCACGTAATCCTTCGCGCGTCCTTCCGATACCGTAGTCGCCGGAGGGGATTGCGAGTCGCCGCCCGGGAGATCCATTTGGCTGGACCCGGCGTCAGCGGCGAAGTATACTGCGTTTTATGTTTTGTTAAACCAAAAAAACAATTTTTTTCTTTAGTAGCGTAGCACCTAGCACCGCAACGGAAACGCCCAGTCGTCCGGATGATCTCATCGTCGTTGCGCGAGACTTGAGACCCTGGACGGTCAGGTGCACTCGCTTGGCGTACTGCTCCGAACGTCGGGGGAACAAAGAGGGGGCAGTGCATGGCAATCTCAACTTGCCGAAAAAAAAAAAGGCGAGCTTTTTTTTTTTTATGAGAGATTTTTTTAGCAAAGCGCAAACCTCGCGCTGGGAACTGCTCCTGGGTGCGAATCCCCTGCCGCCCCCCGCCCGTTTCGATCTGGATGAGTTTCGTTGCCGGGACGCGTTCGCTGTGTTATCACGTTAAAAACTCCCAGGTTAGCAGTTGTACTGCACTGGCTAAATTTCTCATCTACAGCTAAAGAGACCGATTACCCGTTGAGGCGCATCTCCATCAAGGCTCTATAAACAGCGGCAGAGGCAAAACAATGTTTTAAGGCAAAGCTCACATGTTTTGTCATGGACACCGAGCCAGCACTGACACCTCGCTTTCCGACCCTGCACAGCTTGTTTCTGAAATTCTAACGCTGCCGTTCCCTTTAGCGCGTCGGTGGGACGTCTTTTATTAAGCAGCCAGAACGTCTTGAGGAGGAAAATGGAAAAACTCTCTGATAAGGACTTTGAAAGTCGGTGGCTTCTGCAGAGTGAATAAGCTATTTACAGGTGAAAACGCAAGCCATAAAATGACTGCATTTATTTTAGGCTCGTAAAGTTTTTCACGTATCAAAACTGCTGCCTCATTTTTCTACCACAAAAATATAAAGAAGTAACTTCGAAAGTAACTTTAGCAGTTAATCTGCATACTTTTTGCAGTAGTTAGTAGTTTACTCAATTACTTTTACAAATGCGTAATTTCTACTCTACTCCAATTACTTTTGGGTGCATCAATACTCAGTAACTTAACTTAACTACCTTTTTTCAGTAATTTGTACATGTCTGTTTTGACGTGACCCGTGGCAGGCATACGCCCATGATTTGTAACGAAATCGAACTCAAATGTGTTCTTTGTGCCCAATGCCTACGAGGAAATAATGGGCTGCTTCTGAGACGCCGGGCAGTAAACCTTTTCGCGAAAATACCCGAGCACCGAGGAGAACACTAGGAACATGGGTACACGCAGAGCCTTTATACTGGGAGAGTTCGGCGGTTTGTCGGTCCAGCCGCCAGTCTGGCAACACTGACCAAACAGTCTGGCAACTGTGCGCATCGCGTTCCGAGTTTCGCTGTCCGCCATGATGTGCCTTGCCGTCTCGAGCCGGCAGCCGCTACACTAGCGTGGAGCGAGAGACGACGGTGAAAATGTTCGTTCTGCGCTCTGCGGGAACTGTTAAAAGAAACGTAATGGGGTGCTGTAGTGCCGTTGGGTGGTCGAACAGCGCGAAAAAAAGGGTTCAGGATGTGCCGGTTCCCGGCGGAAGGAGAAAACCGCAGAAGGCACAAGATCCGGGAGGCCAAAACGATGAGGGCTAGTAAGTGGAAGCCGACTTCGAGTTCTCGATTGCGCGAGGTAATTTTACAATTAAATTATTTTGTGCGCGTTAAACGCGTTTTATTTTGACTAAAACTGTGCAGCGACTTGGTGTGGCAGCGTCGGGTATGGAGTGTCCGTTGATCACGAAGCCGTTTTCCTGTCTAGCGAGACTTGATAATTGCGAGCGGCCTAGCTTGCAAATTTTGAACTGTGTATACTGCATTTCCAGTGTAAGCGCGAGCGGAGCCGATCGCTACAAGCGCGTGCACGTCGCGCTGAGGCGACGCGTGAACTCTACGAGTGCACGCGCTCCGTCGGCGCGTTCAAAGCATGCAGCTCGCTCTCGTAACTCGGCCTCGCAGCTCAGCTTCGCCGTTTCGCAAGCGCTTTTGTTTCGCTAGCGATACCTTTATTTTGATATTTTTTTTGAATCCACGTAACAAATACTTACTTGTCATGCTTTTTTTTTTTTAGGTGCACTTCATAGACAGTGAGTTCAAAAGAGGGTTTGTCGCGATCGCAAAAAGCTCAGGCACCACGCAATGACGACGCTGTTCCTTCACAGCAAACCAAACAATGTCAGAAAAACCCCAAAAGACCGGCCAGATGAAGAAGCACGGCGGAAAATCACGATCGGTCCGCCGTATTGCGTACAACGGTGCACCAACCTTGTGATGTGGTAAACAGTCGAGCGATCCAGACAATCAAACTTGCCCACTGGAAAATGCGCACTAGGCCGCTGAGCTGTGTCGGACGTCGGGCGTTTTTGGAGCGATTCCCCATTTATAAATGAGTGTTGCGTTCGTAAATGGGCGGTTTCTTTTGCTAATTCTTACATGAATAAAGCACCGAATCACGAAATGCTTGTTTTCCGACTCTCTCCTTACGCCAACAAAAGCGCGAACGGCAAAACCTGCTCGCGTATACATCGCACGTCAATGGGGACCCACTTGCCGGGAGGCACATCATGGCGGAAGCGGAGCCCGCTGAATCTGCTAAACCTAGCGGGCCGTAAGCCCCTCCACACCCGCCGAACTCTCCCAGAATAAAAGGCTCTGGGTACACGCGCTGCTCGCTCTTGTTTTATCACAATACTTCGTCTCAGCTTCGGTCCAGACGCAGCCAAAGCTACAAGCGCGAGCTCAGGGCTTTCAGCATCCCTGCCAAGCACGCGCGCTCGTGCAGTGCAACGCACTGTTCTGGGCCACATGCTCGCGCTTGTAGCATCGGCTGCGTCTGGACCGAAGCTGAAAACGAAGTATAGACGATCTCGAAATAAATTATCACTGCCAAAACGAAAACAAAGCGACGAACTCGCGTGCAAAGTGCCATTTCTTTCAGGTTTTTCGGCTAGAACAATTACAGAAGCGATGGAAACAACACTTCCTGCTTTAGCTAAATACTACTGAAATCACCCCCAACGTTAATAGCCGAATAAACTTTCACCAGTTTTTCTTTCTAGAACAATGGCAGTCGCGAAAAAAATTCGAGAAATATGAACGCATCGTTCATCCCCTCAACTCGGAGCCAGAACAAAGTGGCCACGTGGCCCGGAGCCTGTTCTATGCCGCCAACGTTATTCATATCCGCGCGCTGGGGTTGGAAAAGGGCTGAAAATCGCTTGGCTGATCTCCAAACACGGCTCGAGTTCGGGCTATTCTCATCACCGCAGTGGTTGGACACGAGCCACTACGCGAATGTCCGCCGAGGCGATTGATCGTTACGAGTCGAAGTCGAGTGTTCACGCAGTTCTCGTGTCCAGTCAATGAGCCGCAGTCGACTGTCGTCAGGCGGGTGGTTTCGGTGAAGCAATTACGTCATCAAGCTTAGCGAAGTCAAGACTGAAAGAAATAGTCCTCTTTTATCTTCGAAATTTCTCGTCGACAAAGAAGCTTCTGAATCAATGGCGGTATCTGCGAGTATACTTTGGCCAGACTATATAGACCAGTACGGCTCTGCAGAGTCAGGAACATTTCAACCCGATATCGTTTCATGAACCCTCTAATGCTTCACACGGGAATACGTGCAGACCGTACAGTGATGTGGGGAATGTGCTATAAGTAACATCGTTAGCGGTGACACGTTACTTTTATTCGATAGCTTTGTAACGTACTTGTTACATCTCAGAGTCTAAACGATAGGAGTTTTTCGTAGACTGCGTTTCTCCCTCCGCTAAGCCCTCCGCAACGAAAAGCCGCTACTGCGCCTGCGCGCCGATGGCGTTGACTGTAGAGTTCCGGGTATCGTAGCGGGTCGCGAAAAGCGTTGCGGGACGGCAAAAACCATCTACGAAAATTCCCTAATAACACATAACGTACTTGCGTCACTTGCTTCGAGTAACCGGTGACGTAGTTGGGTTACTCGCTACACCTTCTTCCCAGGATTGCACTTTAAATATTTTCGTAATTTCTAGGCGCGAAGTCATGGGTTCTTGCGCTCGTACCATACTTAAATATTTTGCCTCTCCCCCCCCCCCCCCTTCTTACACACACACACGCACACATTTCCACTTTCTTGAAATATGGCGTTTATGCATATCGATAACGTCGAAAGTGTGAAACGTTTTAATTCACAAATAAAAGGTGACACAAATGTAACCTGCGTTTTATCGGTTACGGTGAAGCGTTCTTTTTATTTTGAGGTGACATAGGTCGGTAACGGGTTCTTTTTTATTTGCGAGTAACGAGTAAAGTATTTGGTTATTATTTTTTTTCGGTAACGCATATGAACATTGAGCCCGTGTAACCACATTCGCTGCTCGCCCCTTGGCCTCTTTAATGGTTTGTGGCTCGACTCGTCCTGCTGAGTAGTGGTCTATCTAGGCGACGGTCTTCCTAAAAAAGAAAAACGTCGGGTCTCATTTAGTTAAAAAAATAAAAAAATAAAGAAAGCTATACCGTCGGACTTTTCCTTAGTTTGAACGGCTGGACAAGGTTGTTTCGGAAGCTAGGATCCATTTATACCATACCATAACTTGCCACGTATTGTTGCTTTTTCTGAGCATCCACTAGACATTTGGCTAAATAAGCGGGTAATCCGCCTGGTATGTTGGATACTGAAACTTAACCATTTCCGGATTATTTAACATGTGTGCTCTAATGTCTTCCGCTCAACATACCGAACTTAAAAAAAGGAACTAAAAAAGCTTAAGATATAATATAATAAAAATAAAAAACTTTGACGGGCATTTTTGTTACTCCTACAAGCAAGAGCCGTCACCTTCCTTACAAAAAAAATGAACGGAGTTTCAATTGAAAGTGTAAAGGGCTCACTCAATAGACTGCATTCAGTCTCAATTGAAATTCAATTGACGTTTTCTAATCAGTCCCTATTGAACCGTCCCAGGATATTGGCTACTGGGCGCAATTGAATTTTGGCATCGCATTTCAATTAATTTTAGCAATAGTGTTTGAATAGAACTTTCGCTATTGAGTTTCAATAAAAATATTGCAATTGAGTTTCAATTAGATTTTTGCAACGTGTTTCAATAGAATTTATTACAGCTGCGTTTTAAAACCATTGCAACTGGTTAAGAATTTTTTTGTATACTTCCTTAAAGCATGCAACATGAAGGAAACAAAGCACATGGAGGAAACGAACACAAACATCATAACTAAGCACTCACAACCCACTAATCGTACTCCCCTTGACTGCCCCACCACCTTATATACCCTACATAAGAAAGGTATTAGTATGGCCGGTGACCACCTCAGCATTTATTAAAATTCCCAGTTTGCTATTTCCTCCTGGAAGTCTCATAAATGATAAGAAATGTTTCGAAATCATTGGACTCTATCCCTTAATAGAAAAACATTGGTACAAGCAATAATCGTTCGGTGCAGTAATCCACAAACGACCAAAAAACAACAACCTTCAATCGCATTCCTAATGAGTAAATTCAATAGAATTGCTATTGAGTTTCTTATGACCAAGCTCAATTGCATTCGTGATGAGTAAATTCAATAGTATCGATGTTGAGTTTCTTATGACCAGAACTCAATTGCATTCCTAATAGAGTAAATTCTATAGAAACGGTATTGAGTTTCTTGAGGACCAAAACTCAATTGCCTTCCTAATGAGTAAATTCAATTGAATCGATGCTGAGGTTCTTATGACCAGACTCAATTGCATTCCTAATGAGTAAATTCAACTAGAGTCGATCTTGACTTTCTTATGATAAAATCCCTATTGCGTCCCTAATAGAGCAAATTCATTAGAATTGATATTGAGTTTACAATGATCCAACTCAATTGCATTCCTAGTGAGTAAAGTCAATAGAATCGATATTGGAGTTTCTTATGATCAGCCTCAATTGCATTCCTAATGAGTAAGTTCGAAAATAGAATCAAAATTGAGTTTCTAATGATCAAACTCATTAGACATTGAGTTTATATTGTGTTCCAGTGACTCTTTAGGAACAACGAATAGAGAAGTCAATTGAAGCTACATTGATCATTTTTGTAAGGG